>CAUYSK010035153.1:0-40515 GCA_963575035.1 Avahi laniger | reverse complement strand
TTTTTAAATCAGATTTCTCTAGGATTATATCTTCTAACTTGTTATCATTTGTGCTTATGAATGCTATTGATTTTTTGCATTTAGTGTTATATTTTTCTAATTTGCAGAACTCCCATTTTTGCAATTAGTCTTGTGATTAATTCTGTAGGGTTTTCCAGGTAAACCACTATGTCATTTGCAGACAGTTTTATTTCTTTTTTCTAATTGTTTTATTTCTTCAGTTTACTTTTCCTAATTGAATTGGCTGGTAGCTACAAAATGATTTTAAATAGTGGTAAAAATGATAAAAATGGTAGATATCCTTACCTTGTTCCTGACCCTACTAGAAATAGCTCTTTTTTTCTTTAATAACTCCTTTAAATAAGATGTTGACTTTATCATTGAGCTATGTATATATTTTTTCTTATTATGGAAATGTTCATCTATTCCTGTTTTTTCAAGAGTTGCTGGGCTGTGTCCAGTTTTATCAAAGCATCTTTGAACATCTATTCAGATAAATGACCTTTTTGCTCCATAAACCTATTAAAGTAGTGAATTATATTAATAGATTTTCTAATATTCAATTGCCTTTGCATTCTTATTATAAACACTACTTGGTCATGATGTATTCTTAAGATGATGTTGAATGTCTCCTGTAATATATTATTTAAGATTTTTGTATTAATATTAACATGATATTGACTCATAAGTTTCTTTATTGTTATCTTTAACACATTTCTATATTATTTTTACACTTGCTTCATTAAAAGAATTGAGAAATTTCCTTCATTTTCTGTGATCTAAAGCAATTTATGCAGAAGTAGGGACTATTTCTTCTATTACAGTTTGACAGAATATCCCTGTGAAAGAAGCAGTTTGGGCCTGGTGTCTTTTGGTGGGGTAGTTCATAACTTTCTCAGTTTTTTCCTCATATGGAAACTGGTCTGTTTAGGCTATTTCTGCTGACATAAGTTTTGCTAATTGTATTTGCCTAAGATGTTATCCATTTCTTCTAGGTTTTTGAATATGCATATACTATTTCTTCCCTCACACACTGTATTTTCTTTCTTCCTTTTTTTTTTTTTTCCTTTTCTGGTTCCCTTGATTTTTTTTTTTTAATTTCAGCATATTATGGAGGTACAAATGTTTAGTTTACATATATTGCCTTTGTCCCACCTGAGTCAGAGCTTCAAGCCTGTTCATCCCAGAGATGGTGCACACCACACTGATTAGGTGTAAATATACCTATCCCCTCCTCCCCCGCCATCTACCCAACATCCAATCAATCTTACTACTACTAACTGATCAGCACTTAAGTGTTGATCAGTTAAAACCATCTTGATGGTGAGTACATGTGGTGCTTGTCTTTCCATTCTTGGGATACTTCACTTAGTAGAATGGATTCCAGGTCTTTCCAGGAAGATACAAGAGGTGCTATATCGCCATTGTTTTTTGTGACTGAGTAGTACTCCATGGTATACATATACCACATTTTTTAAATCCACTCATGTATTGATGGGCACTTGGGTTGTTTCCACATCTTTGCAATTGTGAATTACTGGGCATCTACCCAAAAGAGCAAATGATACTGTATAAGAAAGGCTCCTGCACCTGAATGTTTATAGCAGCACAATTCAGCAGGCTTTCAGGGACGATGCAATCAGCGTAGCACAAATAAAAGTGTGGCACAAACGCTACAAAGGTGATCGAGAATCTGTTGAAAGTGATCCACATTCTGGGTGCTGGAGCACCACCGTTGAGCTTCCTGTGGCAGCGACCACCCGAGCAAGTGCTGTGGTGGGGGTGGAGAGCAGCCACGGCTTGGGCGCCCCCCAAGTGGCCCATGGTGCCCAGCCCCAGGGGAAAGATATCAAGTTGTGCTAGTACAATCATATAAATAATTAATACCTTAAGTCTCAATGTAACATGAACATAGACAGTGATGACAGATAAATACAGATGATTGGGAATCAAATACTGGGTGAAATAGTTTTAAATAGTATATCTAGCTTTTAAAAAACACACCTGTAGGATCCTGTCTTTCTTAATGCTGGTAGAACTTAGCCAAAAGAATTCAGGAGGTTCTAGTATTCTGCATGGCTGAAGCTGAGAGTTTGAAACCCTGATGCTTAAGCTCTGTTTTAGATCATAGCTCCAACTTCTTCAGGACATAAGGAAAAGAGGTAACATTACCACAGTGATAGATCTTAGGTTGTACAGGTTTCCCAATAAGTGGATCGTGATGACCGCATTGCAGGGACTTGCCGTAGCATGGCTGCTTCCTGATCTACCCGTGTTACAAGATCAACAGTGAGTTTAAATGACTTGGATGAATCTTTTTGTGGTAGAACTTTAAGGACTTGTAGTATTGTTCACCCTGAAGAAATCTCTTCTCATTCTCAAATACAATCAAGATCACCAAAGAAGGGACCAGAGCCTATGCAAATTCAGAAAGGAAATAACAATGGAAGAACCACTGATTCAAAACAGCAAAGTACCTGAGAATCGTGGTTATCAGAGACTGTTACAGACGATTGCTATACTCAAGGCTCAGCATTCTCAAGCAGTTCAAGACTTTGAATGTTTAGGCAGACATCAGAGAGAAGCACTAAAAAATCCTATTGGATTTGTGGAATAAACTCCAGAAGAAGGCTGATACAGGGCTTCCATAGCCACAGAGTTGTTCAATTACCTGCGATTGTATGGGACCAATATACCCGTAGTCTTGGGAACGTTGAAAGAGAATTGAAAAATTGTAAAAGACACACTAGGAGAGTTATGCTAGTTTTTGATAAAGGTTTACCTACTAGACCAAAAAGTTCTTCAGATCTTAAGAAGGATGGAGAGTCCCTTTCATATTCTACTTTGCCTTTGAGTGATCGGTCCAGAGGGCTCGGACAGCTGTCCTCAGACACCTGTGTGATGATACCAAACCCAAAACATTTAACCAATTGTGGACTGTTGAAGAACAGAAAAAGCTTAAACAGCTATTCCCGAAATACCCTCCTGAAGAAGGAGAGTGTGGATGCTGGCAGAAGATGGCAGATGAACCAGGCAACAGGACAGCAAAACAAGTTGTCAGCTGAGTATAGAAGTATTTCATGCAGCTAACTAAAGCTGGCATTCCAGTCCTAGGTGGAACACCAAACTTACATATATACTCCAAAAAGTCTTCAACGAGCAGACGACAGCACCCTCTTAATAAGCCTCTTTTTAAACTTTCCACTTTTATGACTTCACATGAACCACCACTGTATATGGTTGTAGATGATGCCCAGTCCTGTTTTCATAGCCACATGAGCGCTGCCGTTGAAAATGCATTGGATGAAAAAAGTATTCTTACCAAGTATAGGAATTTACCTCAATATAAAGAACTATTGCAGTTTAAAAAGTTAAAGAAGCAGAGATTTCAGCAAATGCAAGCTGAAAGTGGAGTTGTGCAACATGTGGGCTTCAAGTGTGATAACTGTGGCATAGAACCTAACCAGGGTGTTCAGGGGCACTGCCAGCATCTTGTATCTTCTTCAGTAAATGTCTCTATTTTTCATATTACATGGCTGGATACTTTCCAGACAGACCTCAGATAGCCACCAGCCGCATGTGGCCGTTGAGCACTTGAAATGTTACTTTCCATATTAAGATGTGCTCTGAGTATAAAATATACACTAAATTTCAAAGACTCAGTAGAGAAAAAAGAATATCAAGTAGCTCATTAATAATCATTATATTAATTGCATGCTAGTTTGGATGTATTGAGTTAAAGTATACTATTAAAATTAATTTAATTTGTTGCTTTTTATTTTATTAACATGGCTGGCTATTAGGAAATCTAAAATTACATATGTGGTTTGAATCTGTGGCCTGTGGCTTTATTTCTGTTGGACAGCGCTGCTTTAGAGGGACCTCCAGGGTGCCTGGCAGAGCAGTGGTATTGCAGACATTCATTAAGGATCTTGATCAGCTCAGAGGAAAGGAAGCAGGTCAAATCATAGCTGAACAAATATGAACTGTTCACTTTAAAAATTGAAATTAAATTCATTTTTCACTGTTTTTAGCCAGTTTTATCTTTCAAAAACTATACTTAACATTTTATGTCTAATAAAATAATCCTATTTCTAGGTTACTGGTTGGTTCACCCTGGAGTGGTTTTCCGGAGAACCGAATGGGAGATGTGTATAAATGTCCTGTTGATCAATCCACTGCTACATGTGAAAAGCTGAATTTGCAAAGTAAGTTTTAATTAACAAGTGATATTTTACAAATAGCAAAATCTCATTTGTTGTATACGCAACTGAAAACACCTAAAACAATCATTGTTCTTTCTTAAAGAAAAACACACAGCTTTTTTGCCTTTATCTCTTTGGCTATATGAGGCCCAATTGTATCTAAACTTCCAAAACAGTTTGGAGCTCTGACTTAACAAGATGCATGGGGAATGTGCTCCTCCTGAACCCTCTGTCCCCATACCATGGACTGGTTTCCATCAACATTGAGGATTATTTTCCTGATTACTTAAAGAATTCTGAGACTGTCCTTATTTCTCTCTGTCTCTTCTCCAAACAAACTATTAAGTATGGAAACATCAGTCCTAGGGCTGAGTTTGGAGGTGCCAAGAAACACTCTGTGTTTCTGATTATGTCTAAACAATTGCATTCCAACAGAACAAATCCATAACTTGGAATTATTTGCTGTTTTAATTATTCCCATCATCTCTCATCCAAGTGCTAACTAGGCCTGACCCTGCTTATCTTCCAAGATCAGACAAGATCGGGCACATTCAGAGTGGTATGGCCATAGATAATTATCCACATTTCAGATGACTTCTATTATAATACAAAAAATTACTTAAGGTGCAGGGGTAGAAAGTTAAATGAGTGATATTTTCATGCAATATTTCCTGATGCAAGTAAAAGTCACTCAATTTGATCATCACACCAGCAGCAGCCAGAAAACCCAGCACTAAGGAGTCATAGAGTCATGAATTAGGAAAATACAATGTTATGAAAATCAAGGAAACAAAGACTTTCATAAATAGTGATTAAGACTTGGAAACAAGGACAGGAGTGTTTTTTATACGTCTCTGCATCCCTAATATCTAAAATAATTTCTGGCGTATACAGGGCTCAATAAACAGATTTCCTGTGAAATGGAAGGATTATCAGTGGAGTCAAATGCTTCAGAGGTTAAAGGGGATGAGGACTGAATAAATATCTGTGGCCTATTTAAAGAGATGTGGGTGATCTACATCAGTGATGTCCAAACATTTTGAACACTCACTCTATGTGTGTGTGTGTGTCTCTATATTTTAATAATAAAATACATACATTAGGATAAGTGTCCAAAGATTTATTATATAGTTCAAAAGTTTTCTTATATCACCCCTAATCATATCACACTTAACTTTTGAATACTCATCACTAATGTATATATTTTTATCATTTTTTAAAGCTATATATGTGTGCTGGCATATTATCTTCCTAGTAATACATTCACATAAAAATAAATTAAAAAGAATAAAAAAATGCACATAGAAGTTCTATTATTTTCTTTCTGCACTCTAATGGATCATATTTTATGAAACTTGTTCACCTAGAGTATAAATCCAATAGTGCTATGAGGAGAAAATAGGTAACAAAGAATTCAGGAGTGTGTCAGTAGTAAGTACCGGGAGTCAAAGTCCACCTCCAGTTCTAGAAATTGAGTAGTGAAGGAGAGCTGGAAAAATAGTTCTATGGGATGGCAGGGTTAGGAGATTTTTCTGGTAAAAAGGAGATGACCCTATTTGTAGGGAGCATGGCAGGAGGCAGTAAAAGTGAGTCCCTATTAGTCAAGGATAGAGTTAACTAGATGGGATTAATATCATTGGTACCTGTGAAAATGAGTCTTAGGAAGAATGCTCTCTTTTCTAAGACATAAAGAAAGGAGAGAAAAAGTAGGAATTCTAAGAATGATCTTTACATAATGATGAGAGGCCTGGTGCCGTGGCTCGCACCTGTAATCCCAGCACTTTGGGAGGCCGAGGCAGGAGAATTGCTTGATGTGAGGAGTTCGTGACCAGCTTGGGCAACATGTTGAGACCCTATTTCTACCAAAAAAAAAAGAGAGAGAGAGAAAAGTTGAGATTATCCTGAGAGTGTGATTTGTGTTCTCTGCAGTAGATGAGTTATTCACTAAGAGTGATGGGACCTAGGTTGAGGTGGGAGGCTTGAGAAGAAGAGTGAAGTTTTACAACAATCACCCTAGGAAATGAGGGAAGGAATCCAACTAGAAATAAATGAAAGTGGCAATGATGGCTCGGCAGAGATTAGAAAACATGAGTGAATAATGATATTATTGAGGACCACTGCAATGTTTAACAGCTCAGCAACGGATACAGTGGCCAATGCCTTAGATCAATGGGAGAGAGGAGATGGAGACATTTACTTATTTTGCACAGCTAGTTTCCTGATTTCCTTTTAAAATTCACCCACTATTGCTTTGAGTCAGATTCTGTCATAGGGCCTTCTTTGATAACTCTTTAAGGATATTTTTACCAATCCAGTAAAAAAAGCATTAGATAGAGCCAACATGACTTTGGAAAGAGCAGAGGAGGCAGGGGAACAAATGGTGTCCTTAGATATGTTTTCTTTGGCCAGAACGTTGTAAAAAAGTTTAAATTTAAATGTCCATAGGTCATGTCCTCTCCAGAGCCCACGCCGTAATGTCTCACACTCTGCAGCCTCACACGTGAAAGTGAGCTGCCAGGTCACCGAGGCATCTCATTTCCGTACACTTCATCATCTAACTCAAGCACCTGTATATGTGATACTAAATGCAATGCTACATGAATACATGGGTGTGCCTGCTTGTTTTTCTTTAATAACTTTAAGTTAAGGGTGAAGAATTAATCACTTTTTAAAATCTTTTTCCCTTTGAAAGCTTCCACGAGCATTCCGAATGTTACTGAGATGAAAACCAACATGAGCCTTGGCTTGACGCTCACGAGGAACCTGGGAACCGGAGGGTTTCTTGTGAGTGTTTACTTTTGCGATTGTCATTCCTCTTGAGGAAGTATGTAGTCACTGTCTTCTCGCCATCCTTCCCATCACGTCAGACCTTGAGGTTTAAATGCTCAGAGCTTGCTTTTGGCTAAATAATCTGTTGATGTGTGGACTTTTCAGCATATTATGCAAAATCCTTGCCACAGAATGTTTTGAAAAAAGGGAACAAAAGAACCACTGATTCTTTGCCCTTGGAGGGTGTACTGAGTATTTGTTGGTAACAGCAGAATCCCAAATCTCATTTGTTCAAAATAGGTACTGCTAATTCAGAAAGTAGGCTTCAAAGCTAAAAAGTACTTTTGTTTTTAATCATTTCCTGTAACCGTTGACTAATCTGGTATTATTTAAGGCAAGGCACAGTCTCTCATTTTATTTCATGTCAGTGTTTACTTCTATGTAGTTTCTAAAATCCTAGGAAAAGACATCACAAATCAGTGAAATAGAATGCCTCATTTAACAGTGGTCTGAGGACAATTAATTGGTTAATAATTTGCATATTCAGGCTGGGCGTGGTGGCTCACACCTGTAATCCTAGCACTCTGGGAGGCTGAGGCGGGTGGATCCTTTGAGCTCAGAAGTTGGAGACCAGCCTAAGCAAGAGCGAGATTCCATCTCTACTAAAAAAATAGAAATTAGCTGGACAACTAAAAAAAGAAAAATATATATATATATATATAAATTAACCAGGCATGGTGGCGCATGCCTGTAGTCCCAGCTACCAGGGAGGCTGAGGCAGAAAGATCGCTTGAGCCCAGGAATTTGAGGTTGCTGTCAGCTAGGCTGACGCCAGGGCACTCTAGCCCGGGCAACAGTGCGAGACTCTATAGCACCTCTTGTATTCTCCTGGACAGAGCTGGAACCCATTCTACTAAATCAAGTATCCCAAGAATGGAAAAATAAGCACCACATCTATTCACAATCAAATTGGTATTAACTGATCCTCCCATAAGTGCACGTATAAGAATAACATTTATTGGATGTCGGGCCGGGGGGAGGGGGAGGGGGGAGGAGGGGACGGGTATGTGCATACAGAAAGAGTGCATGCGCACCATCTGGGGGATGGACACACTTGAAGCTCGGACTTGCGGGGGGTAGGGGGCAAGGGCAACATACGTAACCTAAACATCTGTACCCCCATAATATGCTGAAATAAAAAAAAAGAAATAATTTGCATATTCAAGTACCTTCAAGTGAATTAAAGAGTTAAGATTAAAAAAACAAAGGACAATGGAAATTTTCTGAAGGAAGGAAGAATTTCTGAGTTTAAAACTAATAGAAGTAATAATATGGGAAACTGTTGAAAAGATTTGAATATATAAAAAATGGAAAATATTGCACACCAAAAGAAAAAAGTTTAAAGGCAAATAAAAATCCAATCTTATCAAAATTTCTACTTGCTCATATAGGTATATCCTAGTTGTAAGCCCTGTTAAAGTTGTCTTAGAAAGCCTAACTTAACTTCACATTAGTTTTATTTAGACCGTTTACATGCTAACTTAAAACCCTATGTTTAATGACTTTATTATTCTAAAAATGTAATCAATTTTGAACAATGTAATTTTATTTTTACTAATAGATATTAATATTCAGATGACTTTCCTGCCACTAAGTAAATTAGATGTTGCTAATAATATGTGTTACATCAGTGCATAAGAGTATTGCAATGGAAATCTTAATGGTTTATGATATTCCAAAGCCTTTATGGTAGGGTTACCATCATCTTTTTTTTATTTGCTTGTTTGTTTTTTAAAGTTAAATAAATCAGAAAGAAGAACATATTAAGATTTAGAGATTATAGATTGTGCCTCAAAATTTTTAATCTGTCATTCCAGATAAAGTAAAATAAAATTGCAAGAGAATTTCAGAGGTTAATTTAATAGTCAATGGAGCAAGCAGAGAGGCAGAGGGAGAGAAGAAGAAAGAAAAAAGTCAAAGTTTCCTTTACATATCTAAAAGGTCAAAATCACAAGATACTCTTAAGAATTATGTGGAAAAGACTGACAATCATCACATTTTTTTGAACCTTCTTAAGTTCTGGGCTTAAAGCAGGAATGTAGTTCTGGCATTAACACTTGGCATATTCTAATTTCAACTTCTTAATACTGTTTTCCATTGCTTTTAAAACAAAAAAAAATCTTTTCTTGACTATTTCATGAGTTACTTTCTTTCTTTATGAGTTATTTTTCAAGGTGATCCAAAAGAAACTTAGGAATGGAGGTACAGGAATCAATAACTGGTATCTGTTATTTAGTAAACTAACCAAAAGCTTTAATAATGATTTTCTCCTAACTAATTGGCAAAATGAACTAGTTTTATAGGGAGAAAACTATGCCTTGTTCATTGAGCATGAAATATGACCACAGCTGCTTCCCCTTTGAGCGCCTTACAGTTAAAAGTGGGTCAAATAAAGTCCCTTTTATTTTTCCAACTGCTTCTTGCAAGTCCACACCCCTGTTCAGTTTTAATAATTGATCCACAGCTGTACATAATGTTAAACTTTGTAGGCATTTTTTTGGAACTTGACTAAATTTCTCTTTTCCATCTGGCGATTTTAGTATTATTTCATCTAATGCTCCCCATGTAATTTAATCATAATTGAGTCAGGAGTTCTTGGCACTCAAGGGCTCCTGAAAAGGGGAGAATTGGGATTGCATTAGCGGAGATACTAAGAATTGGAGTATGCACGATGTGGACAGAGAGACAAGTGCCAGCCAGCTCTGGTGACTGAAATTAATTAGGAAGTAGAATTAGAGGGTTTTGACATCCTCAAAGTAAAGAAATACATTATAGTAAAGTTAAAAATTGGCAATCAATAAACCTCATTGTGTTTGCTTAGCATATAGACTATTTTTTAAATGATGAATTTTCATATGAAATTTGCCCTCTCTGAGTCTCCTTTAAAAATGGGGGAATCTGGCAACACAGAGCCCGTTGCACAGGAGTGGGTGGGCAGGGACCATAGTGGCCTGTTCACAGAACAGCTTTCTCATTCGCCGTGATGTCTATTCCTAACCCCAGGCTCCCTTCAAGGGTGATTGCCTGGCCTTTGAAGCCACTGGGTTTATGGTCTCTCCTTAGATGTATGAACGGAAGGAACTGGAGGAAACTGATATTGACCAATAACCACGATAATGATGCTGGCTAACAATTATATAGCGCTTGCTACTTACCTGGCGTTGTTCTAAGTGTTTTATATCTATAGACCCAGTAATCTTCACAACAACCTTGAAAGATAGGAGGTATGATCATCCTCATTTTACAGGTGGAGCACCTGAGGCCCAGATGACTGAGAGACGAAATGTGAACTTTGCATTCATTCTCCTCCTGGGTGTTCTCTGGAAGGAAAGCACCATGTACCCCTTTTCTGTAGCTTGGTGGGTGGCCTGACAGGCTCCTCCCTTCACTGACAGTCCCTGGCTCCCCTTCCTGGAAGCCTGCCACTGGGCGCAGAGCATCTGCCACCTTCTCCCTCACTCCTGCCTGCCCCAGTGGACTCTTACTCAAAGGCATTTTTGACTTGTTAGTTTCAAGAGTTGACAATTATTAGTATCTTGGGAAAGAATAGAAATAATTTCTGAGTTTCACAATGAAGAGGTAGAAGATTAGCATTTTTCATGTGTTTCTATTTATTGTTTTCTCATTTCTTTGAAGACGTGTGGTCCTCTGTGGGCACAGCAGTGTGGCAATCAGTATTACACAACTGGTGTGTGTTCCGACATCAGTCCGGATTTTCAGCTCTTGGCCAGCTTTTCACCTGCAGTTCAGAGTAAGTTATGAATGCAGAGATGACATGAGCAATATCTTATAGTTCAAGGGGGAAAGGGTGGAATTTATAAACAAGTGCCACTCAACCCTCCCTAAGTCTCATTTTTTTATGGGTGTGAAGTTTGACTTACCTATGGAAATCTGCTTCTTTCTTCTTTTCCTGTGTAGCCTGCCCTTCCCTCATAGATGTTGTGGTTGTATGTGATGAATCAAACAGTATTTATCCCTGGGATGCAGTAAAGAATTTTTTGGAAAAATTTGTACAAGGCCTGGATATAGGCCCCACAAAGACACAGGTATGGATGTCAGAAATACATAAACTAACCCATGGCCTTTTTTTCTGAAAAACATGGTTAGATATGAAGTTTAATTTTTGCATTTGCCAAATCCCCATTTTAAATGCATTTAATGGAAATTTTGAGAGTTGATTGAAACTTGTACTACATTGGGTTATTCTGCCTCAGACTTTGCCCAGTGCTGGTCTTTTGAACCTTGGAGTTCCATTTCTGACACAGAAATCAAGAATATGGGATATAATATTTTAGTCCTTTTTTAGTTACTTATTTTTGCCCCTCTAAACCATGAGTTTATTTATACATTTTAAAATTCAATATGTATTTTTCATATCCATTTGAACTAATAATGAATTTCTTTTGTTTACTCTTTACTGGTAAAACAATTATCTTTGAATTCTGGAATTTTTATAAATAAGTCACTAAACATAATTCTACCATTTATTATGTTATAATTTTTATCATATTTTAGTCCAGGCTACCTTTTTTTTACACAGAATAAGTCTTTTCACTTATTTGACATAGCTCTCTATGTTTTAATAAGTCTTTAATTTGCTTTTATGTCTTCTTGAGGTAGGCAATCAAAACTCAGGAGCAAAAGTTTCATGTTTCCGTAAAAAGAATAAATAGCACTTAATTTAAGAGTTTAGTTCCTGAATTTTTGTGACTTTGTTGTTGTTTTTCCTTTCTGAGTGGATTTGCCATTTCATGGGTCATTCTGGTTGTGGCAGCACACTGAATCAGTATCAACAGGGACCAGGTCACAGAGTTACTAGTGTATGTTCTTGGATTGCATCTGATACTCTAATGCCCAACATTTAGTAACAACTCTTGGAATATTTTTCCCTAAATGCTCTGCAGTTATCTTTATTGAAATTTGCTTTTCTTCTTTCATGTTGTTACACGTTTTCCCCATTGATGTTGCTTTTCAGTACCAAAAAGACTTTAATACCCACTGAAGCTTTGGAAGTTTCACTGTGGGCTTTTACCAGAAAACTCTGTCAAATTAGACTAGGTATAACACTGGTTTCCAGAGAGCAGCACTGTTATGGTCCCTTACAAGAGAAGCTGTCATATGTATCTGCTTATTTTTCTCTGTCTCTAAATGGGTAAGCCCCTATAACATGACTTATTTTATTTAATAGTCTCATGCAGAATTCATGGCGTTCCTCTTCCGTGTCTTCCTACCACAATGCATCTTACGCCTCTCTAGAAGTGATTTAGCTCAGTCTCTCTTCTTACAACTTAAATTTGACTTTTCTGTAAGTCCTAATATACCACATTTCTTTACATTTTTCTTCCCCTTTCTCACACAGAAGTTGTGAGAGGAAGATGGGGTTATCATCTTCATCCCTAGCAAAAAATAGCGGATTGAACTCAGAAATTCAATTCTTGCCCCTTCCCGGATTCTTCCATGCTGACTTCTATTTCAGAGAGCCTCTCCACTACTGAACCCTTATCGCCACTTCCTGTTCCGGAAAGCCCGTCTCCTAGGCTTAGAGGATGATTTCAGTGTCTGAGGACAAGGACATTAACAGAAAGGTGTGACTTTCTTATCTCTAGGATTAGAAAATGTCCCCAAGCATCTTGTTCAAAAGTCCTTCCTTCTTTAGGCTCTTTCGAATAAGATTGTCTCTAATAGCACTTTCTCTGAAGGCCAGAAACTCCCTGCCCGACATGCACATGTAGGAACTTCCCTCCATAGACGCTGAAGCCCGTAATACAGGAAATCCAGCACAGTAAATACTCCCAAATATACTACATTGATTAGGAGCACATTAGTTTTCCTTTTATCCAACTCTAGTTCCTTATTACTCAATTGCCCTCAAGTGATGAGATGTTACTCTCCACTAGGATTGCTTATAAGCATATATCCATTGGTGATTAGAATGTTTATTTGAATGTTATTTTAGAATGTTAATTTTAATCTTCCTATTAAAAACCTTGTTCTAATATTCATTCATATTGAAATATTATAGGGCAGTGCTTAAAAATCTACAATTATTACTCTTGAGAACCAAATCAGAAGCTATAGCACATCATATTGCTTGGCAATAGTACTACTGTTGTACACTGATGGCCTCTAACAAAGAAGAAATTATTCCATCAAAAGAAAAACAACTATCAGGAGCAAAATTGGAAGTGATTCCCTGAAGTTATCAGACCATGCCTAAATGCACTTTTTATTTTTATTATATTAGTTAAATAGAAAGTATTTATAACTTAATGACAGCCCATTAATAAACTTCTGCTCTTTTAAAGGTGGGGTTAATTCAGTATGCCAATAATCCAAGAGTTGTGTTTAATTTGAACACTTTTACAACCAAAGATGAAATGATTGTAGCAACATCCCAGACATCCCAACATGGTGGGGACCTCACAAACACATTCAAAGCAATTCAATTTGCAAGGTAAGTTTTGGTGCTAGTAGGCCAAAATTTTAATAACGTAAAAGTGCTAATAAGTATGAAAAAGGAAGGCAATCACAAAGAAAAATAATATAACTGGTACTCACACTTAAATCAGAACTCACAAACAAAAAAGTCTGAGCATTCTGTGACTTGAATACTTTGACAAGACAATTGGAAAAGAAAGTGAAAAATCACTGATTCTAGTATTTTTATATTACATGATTTTTAAAGATTTTATAAGAAGTAAATGAAATGAGAAGACCTTAGGTTAAAACAGTAGGAAATGAAGAAATCTGTCATTATTTGTTAATATTTATCAGAACTTCAAATTGAGCTCATGGAGCACTTCACTCAAATTAACAAGGGCCATAGAATCTTAAACATGAGTTTGAATTGAACCCAGTGAGTTCATCCTGCCAATGACAATCTGTGGGACGTGTGAATTTTACAACTGTATAGCACTCTCTTCATTCTTGTCTCAGTTTCTCTATTTTCTCAGTTCCACTGACGTTCATCTTCACCTCTATTTTAACCAAGTCCCTTTACAAAAATGCTAAACGCTCTTCTGTTGTTAAAAAATAAATGAGAACAATATGCTTATCTTCCCTTAAATCTCCTTTCTGCCTTTTTTATCTTGTGAATTCCTTCTTTCCACTACCATAATTCTTTGAAAAAGTGTCTCCATTTCCTTCCTCCACTTCCTTGAAAACTATCACTCTGCCAGTAGGTGAGTGTGGCCCTTTTATTCCCCCGAACCAATGGTCCTGCCTCTTTGGCTCCTCTGACCTTTTGATAGTGATGAACACAAGCTGCTATTCCCAATCCAGTTGTCATGACAATGCAAACTTTTGGAATCCCTGTCAACTTCTTGTCAACAAATTGTGCCTCTTCACTGGCTCCTTTTCCTACTTTTTCTTCACTAAACAAAGCCCTTTCTTCTTTATTACCCTTCTCTTTTAGGAATTGTATCCATTCTCACGGCGCCAGCATCCGCTCTGGGTGGGTTACACCATTGCTAAGTTATCAGCCCTGAGCTCTCTCCCAAAACTCACACAGGTACGCGGCTGACACTGAATATCTTTATTTGGAGTGTTGACTCATGTACCAAATTCAATATGTCCTCAACCGGCCTAATCCTTTGACCTGCCACTTCTCATGACTTTGCCATTTTGATTGATGCTGGTGCCTACTTCCTCAGTCATTCCAGCTAAACACTTGATGGTTTTCTTTGTTCATTTCACTCCTCTGTACGTTACACATCTGGTCAGTCACCACATCCTGTCATTTCTATTTCTGCATTTCCCATTATATCTGTCCCTTCTTTTTTCTGTGTGTATATTTTAGTTGCTGCTTCTATTATCTGGTGACTATCCCCATATGTCTCAAAAGCAGATTCCCCACAAAAGATATGATTGATTTGGTTAATCTTTACTGTCCCTAGTAAGATGTCCCTTTGGGCCAGGCTATCTCATAAGCTGCTGGCCAGTGAGTAGGTCAGCTGCCATTTAGTTAAGTGCCCGTCCTGGTGCAGCAAACTATACTAAGGAGAAGAAGTGGAGATAGACAATGGCTTTCCTGGAGTGCGAAACTGCTGAGGGCCCCTGTTTTCAGCAGGGAATGTGGATGTGGCATTTTTCCCTGGGAGGAGCCTGAGGGCCTGACAAGCTTTCTGCTCCAGGATAATGGCCACTGTGCATGGAAGTGGAACTTCTCTGGCTTTCACCATCTTTCAAAACTTTGGTTTTCTCCCCTGTGCCATTGTGTATCTCACTCTCATCATGATTTTCAAAGTTAACAGAATTTAGTCTCCCAGTTCCAGGAGAACCATTCAACTTTTTACTCACACTTCCCAGAATGTAATTACCTCTATTTCTTTTCTCTCTCTCTCTCTCTCTCTCTTTCTTTTTTTTTTTTTCTTGCTGGTCTCTTTCTTTAAAACATTGAATAGACCAGGTGGATGTGGTGGCTCACACCTGTAATCCCAGCACTTTGGGAAGCTGAGGTAGATGGATCACTTGTGGCCAGGTGTTCAAGACCAGCCTGAGCAACATAGTGAGACTTCCATTTCTACAAAAAATAAATTAAAAATTAGCGGAGTGTGGTGACACTCACCTGTAGTCTCAGCTCCTCGGGAGGCTAAAGCAGGAGGATTGCTTCATCAGAAGAGTTCGAGGCTACAGTGAGCTATGATCATGCCATTGAACTCTAGCCTGGGTAACAGAGCAAGATCCTGTCTCTCAAAAAACAAAAACAAAACCAAAAAACAGTGAATAGAATCTGACACTCTTTCAGTAAATATTGCCATAATATTGCCATGTTTCAGTTCACCTTATTTCACCTGCACTCAACAAAGCACTGTAGGTAGTTAAAACTAAATAAAGCACAGTTCTGTCCTCAAAAACCTTATAATTATCCATGAGATCTACAGCATGTTATAAAGAGTATATGTCACTCAGAAAGGATCTGATGTGAGTACTATAACTCAAATTTGTCTGGCTGAAAAATATGAAATATTTTCTACAATTCTATATTCTATAATATAGAATACAAAAAAAGATTTCAGGAAATAATATGCTCAGTTTTAAATACACTGAATTCAACATTGTCTATCAAAATCTGAAATGTGTATAACCTTTGTCTCAATAATTTCACTAGTAAGATTTTATCCCATTGATACATTTGAAAAAGTATGCGAAGAGATATATGCAGGGATATTCATTACAATCTTACTTGTAAAACTCAAAACATCCTAAATACCCAATAATGGGAAACTGATTAAATAAACTGTGGTGCCTTCAAATAATGAAATATTTTGCATCCATTAAATAAGGATGAGGATTTTATATGTACCGATAGAAAGATCTCCATCAAAATGAAAAACAATTGTTAAGAATATGCCCCCCATTTGAGTAAAAGTTTAAGCTGTAAACTATGCATATTACCATATTACATCTAAATAAAACATTTTCTAGAAGGAAATATAAGAAACTGATAATAGTGGTTACCTTTAGTGAGAGGCTTAGTGTCAAATTTTTGTTTATATCTTTCCAAATGCTTCGAATTTTTTTTACCATATGAATCTATTACATTTTAAAAAATAAATATTGAAAATATAAATAAAGATCCAATGAGTAAAACTTATGACAGAAATATCTTTGCTCTGTTGATTAGCATTAATAAATTCAACTTTCTTGTAAGAAAATAATTCTAAGAATCCTAGAGTGCCTACACGTACACTTATACACACACAAGCCATGACACAGGACTTAAGTATGTCACCAGATGATACGGAGAGAAATTCAAAGTCACAATCATTGTGCTTAGAGAAGCTGGTTTCGTATTTCTGTTTCAAACTAGAGGTCCTCATATTAATTTCACCTTTTGATAGTGAGTCTTTAATTTTACCTACCACAGAGATTTCGCTTATTCGGCTGCTTCTGGTGGACGACCAAGTGCTACCAAAGTAATGGTGGTTGTAACTGATGGTGAATCGCATGATGGCTCAATGTTGAAAGATGTGATTGATCAATGCAACAATGACAATATACTGAGGTTTGGCATAGCAGTAAGTGGCTCTTCTTTTTACTTGCCTTATGGCTGTTTGGTAAATGTTCCTTTAATGCATCACTTCTCAAGGCTGCACTTTCCCATTGGCTGTTCATAGTTTAATATAAAAGAAAATTTTTACTCTATCTTTGCTTCTTGCTGATTTTCAGTTCTGTTGTACAGACGTTGCTTGATTTATTTCTCCAGAAGGGCTATTGTGTACAAAAAATAGACTAGAACTTAGGGAAATTGGAGTACAGTGGTAATGACCTTTTTTCCTCTTCCTCTATTTTCAAGGTTCTTGGGTACTTAAACAGAAACGCCCTTGATACTAAAAATTTAATAAAAGAAATCAAAGCAATTGCTAGTATTCCAACAGAAAGATACTTTTTCAACGTGTCTGATGAAGCAGCTCTGCTAGAGAAGGCTGGGACATTAGGAGAACAAATTTTCAGCATTGAAGGTAAAAAAAAAAAAAGACAACACTCTTTTCAAGAATTGTTTTCCAAAACTTTTTAAAAGAGTTGTTTATTTTATTATCAGACCTGTTCTATTAATGTTAACTCGCATGCTTTATATAAAAAGAACTCCCATAAATCAGTACGAAAAATGGACAAAGAATGTGAATAAGTATTAAAATAAAGTATAAATGGTAAAATACAAATGGCCAATAAACATAAGAAAATATTCCCAATTTCAGTATTTAAAATATGAATTAAACCATTATGTTTTGCCTTAAAGATGACACAGATTAATAATATTTAATCTTGGGGAGATTAGTGGGAAGCAGAGAAACTCAAAGAAGCTGTTGCTAAGATAATAAACTGTTATAACTTTTGGGGGGCAACTTAGTAATATCTACTATATTAATAATTGTAAATAGTTTTACCTTTTTATAGTGTGTTAAGTTCTAAAGTTCTTGAATTTGTATACAATAAGCATATATACTTTTAAAATTCGAAAAATACAGCAAGAATTTTTAATAGTTCAGTTTTTGAGAAAACAAATTTATTTATCAGACCTAAAATAATTTACTTAGGTGGCCTTGGAAGGTCTAGTTAGTGCAGAAACACTGTGTGTTTAAGAGCTCACTGTATGGAGAAGCAGAACACACTTCGTAGTTGATAAAAAAAATAAATAAACAAAAAGTCCCACATGACCCAAATCCTGATTCCAGACAGTTAACCCAAGTATCTCTCTGCAATAAAGAGCATATTTTTTTGAGCACCTATGTAATAGGCATGGCCTTAGAATCTGAGGCCCAGGGAATTGCATAAAATATTCATTTCTATAGCCAAATCTTCATCTCCTGATTATCCACTGGAAAGTTCTATCCAAAGAGTTTTATTGCTTCTTCAATATCCCATATGCTTCTAAGTTGTTTAAATCATCATCGAAATCCAATGTACCCTGAGATAATGCAAAATATACCATGGAGTTCTACTCAGCCACAAAAAAACAAGGTGATCTCGCACCTCTTGTATTATCCTGGATAGAGCTGGAGCCCATTCTACTAAGTGAAGTATCACAAAAGTGAAAAAACGAGTACCACATGTACTCACCATCAAATTGGTATTAACTGATCAACATTTAAGTGCACATATAGTAATAACGTTCATCGGGTGTCGGGCAGGTGGGAGAGGGAAGAGAGTGTGGGCATATTCACACCTAATGGGTGCCATGCACACCATCTGGGGGATGGACATGCTTGAAGCTCTGACTTGGATGGGACAAAGACAGTATATGTAACCTAAACATTTGTACCCCCATAATATGCTGAAATAATAAATAAATAAATAAAAAGGACTCCCCTCCAAAATTGCTAGGCCTTCCACACTAATAATTTTGTGTGTTTGTAGTGACATAAATAAGAACAGTTGCAATCTACAAGCTAACTAGAAATGATTTTGAGCATTATCACTATTATGGACTTTTAGAGGAGCACTGTCCTATTTTATTAAAAATTATCTTTACTCATCTTGTGAAAATTATTATGTCTTCTAAACAAGACTATGTCATTCAGTACCATTTGTCTTCTTATCTATATTAAAGTGTAGTCCAGGAATTTAGCTTCCTTTTTGTGACGATTAATGAAACATAACCCTTTTGATCACACTATATGGAAAATAAGTGCTAATTGAATCTTATGATGTTGGTGACAGAACTGTGTAGAACTGCAACAAACTTCCCAATTGGTAAAATTCCTACTTAGTCTTGAGTAGCTAACTAAATTATCTCTCTGCATAGTTGTCACTACAGATCCATTGCCTAGCTCCTCCAGTGGCATCTTAGATATTTGTACATTTATTAGCACTAATATTTAAAAGCTAAAAATTTCATTAGTTTCTTAGCTAGCAATGATAACTTTTTTAAAAAAATTATCACCTCAGTTTTCACCTTATCTCATGCTTTTTGTTGAGTGTTCTTTGATATTAGGAACTTCATAAATATTCCATAAAATACATTAATGTTTAATTAAAATTAATGCCAACTTTGAACACTACCTTGAGAGTACTGTGGATTTCTATAATCTGCTAGAACACTCTCATAGTGATTTCTCCTTCCCAGCACCCACCAGCTCTATATTTTGGGGTGAACATCAGAACATTGTGTGTGTGTGTGTGTGTGTGTGTGTGTTTGTGTGTGTGTGTGTGAGTGTGCCTGTGTTTGAAAACTTTATTCAAAATTGCTTACAGTAATATAATTTTTGAAACTGATATTTCCCAGGTACTGTTCAAGGAGGGGACAACTTCCAGATGGAAATGTCACAAGTAGGATTCAGCGCAGATTACTCTCCTCAAAATGTGTGTATATCAGACAACCTCAAACCATGCTGCCATTTGGCCCAACACTTCTGGACACAATAGGCTTTAGACATAAAGTGGGAAAACAGCCATCTAGTGATCAACAGTTCAGATTCCTAGTCACATCGTTTAGTTTCTTTGTGCTGCCGATTTGCCATCTAACAATTGAAGATTAACACCTTCCCTTCTCTATTTCACAGATAATGATAATATACAAGAAAGCCTTTGAGTGCTCCAGGGCACAGGCACTATATTAATTTAAGGTATTATCCCTGCAGGAATTTCCTTTGAATCAATTAACTATTGGTAACATTTGTTAAAAACATACGCTTTTATCATCAGTGTCATTGTTGAATTCTGAATAGCTGTTCTATCATTTTCTAAGAGCAGAGACAGAAAACAGTTGAAAAGTAAAGAGTTAGGGAAAATGTGAGATGGGATCGGAGTACACCACTGTCTTCTTAGTTCAGGGAAGTCCATTCTTGGTTCTCAGAACATCCACCTTTCAGGCCCCTGATTCTAAT
This sequence comes from Avahi laniger, assembly GCA_963575035.1. NCBI lineage: Eukaryota > Metazoa > Chordata > Mammalia > Primates > Indriidae > Avahi > Avahi laniger. The sequence goes on along the minus strand of CAUYSK010035153.1, from coordinate 20,153 downwards.
TCAACTCAGGATATGAGAGGAGTAGAAAAAGCGTTAAAAAGATGTGAGGCCTGGGGAGTATTTAGGGGATGATAAGAAGACAGAGAGGGAGTTGAAAAAATAAAAAATAAAGGAAAAAAAAGAAAAAAAAAAACGGAAGTCAGGGAATTTGATCAGTGGGTAAGAGAACCAAGAACAATTTATTTTCTCTAGAATAAAAAGCACTGTTTTTAGATTATCGATCCTTAGAGATGTTTATAAAAGTTATGGATCTTTCCATCAAAAAAAATGTAAATGAATCCACACACAGAGAATTTTATACACTGTTCCATGAGGCTTTTGTACAAACCTTGAAGCCCTTTCATGCTCCCTGGATTCAGAGTCTGTGATTTTATTACAATCATTCACATAACCTCGTGGTCTCTTGTTCTCAAAGTGGGACACATCGTTTCCCTATTTGCTCTTTTTTTAATGGCTTGTATTTTTTAATTCAAAATTATACCTTTGGTGTTTTCTAGAATCTAAGATCAAAAAATTTAAAAAATATGTATCCCATCCTGACAAAATCTGCCTTTTCCATGATGTGTAGCTTTGAATATTCAGATTGGGGTTTGAGCCAATCCAGAGTAGCTTGTCCTCCCTGGCCCTCTCCAGGGTTCACCAGTGGTTATTTCCCTTTCAGTAGATTGAATGTCTACAGGTGCCTCCTTTTGGCTGTGCTGTTATCAAAGAAATGGGATAGAGGAATATAGAGGTGCTAGAGGACAGTGGAGGAGTAAGGAAGAGAGAGAATGAAAGTTGAAAATAGAACAGGATAGGTCAGAAGAGGACCTCCCAAGACATGTCTAGAATAGCAGCTACATCACTGTCTTTCCTCTGTCATCAGCACTTACTGCTTTTCAAGCATGTCTCATATCCAGCTGTGAGCTTCTCTTTATGAATATGTGGGGCTGGAAACTCACTTGTGACTCCTTCCTAAAGGCTCATGGGGTTCAGCATTGGCAAGCGTATGACTTTGAATGGAAATTTGAAGATGGCTATGTACCCATCCAATACTACAACTTATTATAAAGTTTTATCTATATGTCATACTAAATAAAGTCCAAGATAACATAGCTCTTAAGAAGGCTTGTTCTCCAGCACAAATACATTAGAATAATTCTGTGATTTATCAACATACATTCATATATATTTTATGTCATCATGCTTACATTCCTTTCTTTTCAATCTAAACAATTTATTTCAATATTTTGCCTACCCTGCATTTTTATGCTTTAAAGATGATTTTTTTTAATGATCTTCATTTTTCAATCTTTTTAGGATATTCTGATGCTGGGTGCAGTGGGAGCTTTTGACTGGAGTGGGACAGTTGTCCAGGAGACATCTCATGGGCATTTGATCTTTCCTAAACAAGCTTTTGACCAAATTCTGCAAGACAGAAATCACAGTTCCTATTTAGGTAAGATATAGAAGTATCTGGCTCAGCAAACTTAAGTCCCCTTCCTTTAAACTAGCTATTTGTTGAATCTCAGAGTCAGTTCAGCAAAACCCGTGAACTGTCATCTAATTATCATAATTATTATACACATATATACTGTGTCTTTACCAGTCAGACCTTAACCCCTAACTACTTAATGAAACACTATATTAGACTCACAAATCTCTTCTGGCTATTCAAGTGGTTGTAATTGCTGGAACATGATTGTGTTTCTCCAAAATGGAAATAGTTTCTAAAAGCCAATACAGTAAGTGGTAGTCTGATATTAATTTAGAGCTCTTAGTCTTCTTGTTCTTATTATAAGCAGCCACTGATTTTGATCACCTATTATGGGACAGTTCCTGAGCTGGCTAGTCTAGCTACATAAATATTCAGTTCCTTTCAGAACTATTTTATCTTTGAGAGCTAGCAAGGTTAATAACTTGCCTAAACTTAAACAACCCAGTAAATGGTAATCCAGAATCTGCACCTGGGACTAATTCCAAGGCCTGTGTTCTTTCCCCTGTGCAGCACCACCTTTTAGATTCATTTATTCACTCATTCAAGAAATATTTGTTGAGTGCCAAGTTCACAGGTGGCTGATGAGGACAACCCAGAATCTAGGACCAGCTTTATAGGTAGAGGTCTCATGCATGCAGGTCAAAGGGCAGGAGCAATTCATTGTAAAGAAAGAACGATGTGCCCTCAATGCTTTACTTAGAAGCACGAAGCCGTGTGCATCACACCTGACAGGAAAGGACCTCTGATAACCTCTACTAACTTTTTTTAACCTTATCTAGCTGAGAAATTCCATGGTAGTCACTCTGTGCCTCCTTCTTTTTTAGGTTATTCTGTGACTACAATTTCTACCGGAAAAAGCACCCACTTTGTTGCTGGTGCTCCCCGGGCAAATTATACCGGCCAGATAGTGCTATACAGCGTTAATGAGAATGGCAATGTCACAGTTACTCAGGCTCACAGAGGTGACCAGGTAAATCTCATTGCTTAGCAGGTGAAATTAACTTTCTGGAGAACTGGGACAGGCGGGGAGTCAGTTGAGTAGACATGGAAACTAACATGCCCTCACTGGTACTTTGCAATTGGTTCTGTAATCTGAATTTACTATATTCCGTAAATCTTCACAACAATGCTGAGGAGACCTACCATCCCCTTTTGACAGCTCACTGCGAGTTCAACGAGCTTTTTAAGGTTGCATGAATTTAATGGATTGAGCTGTCATTAAAACCCAGTCCTGTCTGGCCTTAAAGCCTGTGCTGTTTGATTACATTCTACTTCATATTTTGGCTCCTCAGATTAATAATTCACAGGCATTTTTTAGTCATGACGGCAGGCATCTAACCACTGCCTTGTAGACAGACAAGCCCACACTAGGAGCCAAGGATCTGGAGGAGAAATAATGAGAAGGGAGTATTATGAAATATAGGGACTGAGCTTCTACATCTGGGCCTTTCAAAGAGTCCAGTTGGCTTTGACATTTCTAAAAGTAAACCACCGCTCTTCTCTGTCATTTTCTACTGACATGTGACAGTTTGGTAGTAAGACCCTATGACAAATGTCAGTGATAGCTCAAGATAGCAAAGGCCTCTTGCTAGCGTGAAGGACAGCTGATCGGTTCCTGCTTCCTTACTAAGCAATTTTGACCCATGAGCTTGACACATACTTGAAATGAACATCACTGATCCCTGACAACTAACAGAAAATGATTTTCTTCTTTGAGTCAGAGGAACTAACCATGGATTTCTCTTCTCTGGATTAAATCTGATCCCACTGTTGCTATGGATTATCCAGCAGTAAGAAGACCTGAGTTTTTGACTTCCTTGACCTCAAATTAACTGTGGTCACATACTTTCCCTTCTTTTTAATATTTCAAAGAAAGAGTTTTTTTAATTGTAAAAATAACAATGAAAGTGCTAAGGAAGAATCATTTCTTACTCATTTCTAAATCCTTAAAAAGTGTTCACATTGGCATACATTAAACATTGTAGAATGGGGTGAACGTTCGAAGTCCTGGCCTCTCTTATTTTACTTTATCTCCACCCACTCCTGCCCTGATCTATCCAGCAACTACTTACCTGTCCCAGATCATGCCAAGGACGCTCACATCATTTGTGCTTTTCCACTTCTTTCCACTTAAAAAACCCCTTATCCTCTTTAAGATGCGATTCAAATACTACTTCAGCTTTCAAAGCCTTCCTGACTCCCCTGTACTCTGCTCACTCAGCATTTGAGACTTGCCTCTATTACAATCTATTTTACCACAAAAGCGCAATTATTTGTTCCCCCTGCCTCTACCCCTCCTGCCATTCTCTACAACATGCCTCACATACCTAAGTGAGGTAAGTGTGATCTTTGTCTTGTAAGTGTGATCTTTGACCCACTGGCTTCAGTACCTGGAGTGCTCATTTAAAATGCTGTGTTCTGGATCACATCCTAGACATGACGTCAGAATCTCTAGAAATGGGTCTCAGGAATCTGTATTTTAAAGATACTTTCTTGGTGAGTCTCATGCACACTGAGGTTTAAGAATCAGGTGTTAAATCATGATACAACCTGAGGGAAGGGACTATGTTGTCCCTTTATTTTCCCAGCACCTCGCCGGTAGGAAACACTTAATTTTTATGTATTAAGTGAGTGAATAAAAGTTCCATGTAATATTAGAAGTATATGAATCTTAGAAATCTTAAGGTTAATATGCTTTATTACTCCAGATTGGCTCCTATTTTGGTAGCGTGCTGTGTTCGGTTGACGTGGATAAAGACGCCATTACAGACGTGCTCTTGGTGGGTGCACCAATGTACATGAATGACCTAAAGAAAGAGGAAGGGAGAGTCTACCTCTTTACTATCATAAAGGTAAGAAATATACACATTAAACTGACAATTTAATTTGCTTTAGTACTGATAAAGTTAATCTGCATTTGAAAAGAAAATGTATTATTCCTGAATGATAGTTAATTTGCATAAACAGTTTAGTTTACATTTCATCATTTTTGAGGATGTCACCATTAAATTATGATTTTTAAAAAAATAACATTAAAAGGCATAACTTGAATTTAATGTATAGTGTACTAGGCAAGGAATTCTTGAAGAAGAACCCCAAAGCAATCGCCGCAGCAACAAAAATAAATAAGTGAGATCTAATCAAATTAAAAAGCTTCTGCACTGTCAAGGAAACTATCATTAGAGTGAATAGACAGCCCACAGAATGGGAAAAAATATTTGCTCTCTACACATCTGATAAAGGGCTGATAACCAGAATCTATCTGGAACTCAAAAAAATCAACAGGGACATGTAGTCTTGCAAGAGGATTGACCTGTCTCTATTTATCAATCTCAGCTGCTTAATCACAAGCATCCTCATCATTTCATCCAATTGAATTTAGTAGACATCCGCTGTAATCAACTGACCAGGTTTCATGAAGTTGTAGTGGACAATAATATCAGCGTTAGACCACAAAACAGACCTCATTGGCTTTTGATTAATATTCAGTTTTGGACTGTGTTTTGGCACTTCATCCTTATCCAACCATTGTACCGAACACTTGCAATTGTCAAAAAGAATCCATTTTTCATCACATGTAACAGTATAGAAATGGTTCACCTTTGTGTCATGACAGCAAAGAAAGGCAAGCTTAGAGATAATTTCTCTTCTGATGCTCATTTAATTCATGCGCAACCAATCTATTCAACTTTTTTATCTTGCCCATTTGTTTCAAATGGTCCAATATTGTTGGAATAGTAATGTCGAACCTTGCTGCTAATTCACGCATCAGTTGAGATGGACTCTCTTCCACCACAGCTTTCAGCTCATCATTATCCACCTTGGTCTCAGATCACCAACATGGCTCATTTTCAAGATTAAATCACCAGAATGGAACTTCTCAAACCATCAACATGCTGTGCATTCATTAGCCACATTCTTCCCAAACACTTCGTTGATGTTTCAAGCTGTCTACACAGCATTGGTTCCACGACAGAACTCATATTCAAAAAACACAAATTTTTTACCTATTCATAGTTTCACAAAAATTGCTCTAAAAAAAAAAAAATTGAAAGACAATCACGAGCCAAAACATGCATTTGAAAGAATGAGGATGTACCTCCACAAAACAAAAAATAAATAAGAAATGTCAAAGTGAAATGTCAGAGATATTAACTGTCAAACTTAGTATTTAAGGAAATTGGATTTTCTATACTAAATAACCTAAATAATAGGACAATCCCTCTGACTCTGTACACATTAAAAGAAAAATAGAGAGATATTAATAAATTTATGCCAATAAGTTTTCCAACTTACATAAAATCAAAAAATTTCTTGAAAGATACAAACTGTAAAAGCTCAGTCAAGAAGGAATAGATAACCTAAATGGCTCTTCATTAAATAAAGTGAATTTGTAGTTAAAAACCTTCCAATATAGAAAATTTTAGGCCAGATGACTACTTCACTGATGAATTCTACCAAACACTCATGGAAGAAATAGTAATATTACACAGGCTCTTCTAGAATGTAGAAAAGGAGGAAATATTTCTCATGTCATTTTAAGAGGCCAGCATTATACTGATATCAAAACCACACAAGGATATTTCAAGAAAACTCCAGACCACAATAACTCAAGAATATACATACAAAATTACTGAACAAAATATTAGCAAATAAAATCTACTAATATATAAAAAAGTGATAGTAAATCATGAACAAATGGGTTTTATCCCAGAACTGCAAGGTTAGTTTATCAAAAGTTTTTCAAAAGAATTAACCATGTCAACAGATCAAAAAAGAAAATTCATATGACCATATTAGTTGCAAAAAAGTATTTGACAAAATTGAATATCCCCTAGTGATAAAAAAAAAAAATCCTTTACAAAGTAGGAATATAAAGGAATATCCTCAACTGATAAAAGTTATCTATGAAAAACCTACAACTAATATGATATTTAATGGTTTAAAAAAAGAATATTTTCCCCTAAGATCAGGAAAAAGAACGTCCACTCTCACCATTTTTATTCATCATTGTCCTGGAAATCATAGCCAATGTCTGAGAAGAACAAAATAAAATCATCTTTATTTGCAGTGACATGATCATCCATGTAAAACATGCTAAGGAATTACAAAAAAGCTACTAGAACTTAAAAATGAGTTAAGCAAAATCACAGGATGAAAGTTCAATATAGATAATCAGATTCTATGTACTAGTAATGAATAATTGGAAACCAAAATTTCAGAAAAAAAGAACATTTACAACAGCATCAAAACATGAAAATTTTCAGGATAAATTTAACAAAACGCATGTAAGAACTGTACATTAAAAAAAATACAACTTGTTGAGAGAAAGTTATTAATGGAGAAAGATGTCATGCTCATAGATTGAAACACTCAGTATTAAGATATCAATTCTCCCTAGCTGATCTGCAGATTTAATGCAAATTCAATTAAAATCCCAGCAGGCCACCCTTAGATACTGTTAAACTGATTCTGTAATTTATGTGCAAAGCCAATGGACTTAGAATAGTGGAAAATTCTGAAAAAGAAAAAGAATCACACTACCTAATTTACTATAAAACTGTTTACAAAACAGTATGGTATTTATACAAACATACAGATCAATGGAACCACACTGTGATTCCAAAACACACCCACAAATAGTAGGTCTAAATAGTGGGTCCAAAACAGACCCACATATATGATCGATTGATCATGGTTCCCAAACAACTGTATATCTCTATACAAAAACATTGACCATGTGCCATGGAACCTTTGCCATTACTTCTCACCAAACAAGAATTAACGCTAAATGGATTATGGACCCAAACATAAAGGTAAAATTATCAAACATTTAAAACACAGGAGAAAATCTTTGTGACCCTGGGTTAGGAAAAGAATTTTTAAATATAAAAAACACAAACCATAAAAGAAAGAAAATGATAAATTTGACTTTTTTGAAATTAAAAACTTCTGCTCTTTGAAGACAGTTTTAATATAATGAAAAGAAATGACAGACTGGATGAAAATAGTCACAGAACACTTATTTGATAAAGGTCTTGGCTCCAGAATATCAATGGAAATTTTATACCTCACTAAAAGAAGAAAACAACTTAGTTGTTAAAAATAGACCAAAAAAATATGAACCAATGTTTCAAAGAAAAATTATCATCACCATTAAGCACATAAAAAGATGCTCAGTGTTGCTAGTCATCAAAAATGAAAACTTCAAGGGGTAACACTGCACAGCCCATAGAACAGCTAAGCTTGAGAAGGCTGACATTACCGCCACCAGCAAGGATGGAGGACAACTGTAAATCTCGTGTATTGCCAGTGGGGATGCCAAACAGCATAGAAAACATCTGGGGCGTTTCTTGTAAAGTTAAACATATATCTACCATATGACCCAGCAAATCTACTTCTAGAGAGAAATGAAAACAAAAGATCACACAGAGACCTATTTGCAAAAGCCTCATGCTAATGAAAAAATAAACACAAGAGACGTTAAACCATATGATTCCACTTATGTGACATTCTGGAAAAGGCAAATAAATAAATATGATGACAGAAAGCAGATCCATGGTTGCCAGGGACTGATGTTTGACTAAAGGGGGACCAAGGCAATTTCACGAGGTGATGGAAATGCTGCTCCTCTCAATTGTGAGTATGATTATGAGAGAATGATTATGTAGCTGTGTACATTTGTCAAAATTCATTTGAAATACCTACTAAAAAGGTAAATTTATTTTTTGTAAATTATACCTCAATAACATAACTGAAAAAAAATTGAATGAAAAGTATCAGAAGAATACATACAGTATGAGCCCATTTACATAAAGATCAAAACTTTGTATAAAAGTTTTGAGATAAGTAAGTATGAAGTTAATACTTAATAAGTCAAGGAAATCAACACAAAATTCTAAATTTGGGGTTCCCACGAGAGAAAAGGATGTGAGTAGGCAGAGAGAGGTATACAGAGTCTTTAGAAGTCTTCCTAATCCTCTGCTTCTTAAGGTAAGTGGTCTCTAACATTGATATCTATGTTATTATTATTTCCTATATAGTATATACTTTTATATGTATAAAATGGAAGTCAAAACTAAGAATAGAGTTATAAATTTGTGTTAGAACTTTTTCTGTTACTGAAACTAAAGAGAAATTTATGTTTCCTTATATAAAATAATATTTATTGGTTTAAAACTTTTCCTATGTAGAGACAATGCCTGTAGTACCCTGTTTCTCTAAGTGTCTCATCTCTGCAGACAGCAGAATTTTCCACTGAAAGGGGACAGTGGGCCCTAGAATGTTCTATTTCTAAAATGTCTTTTGGGGAGCTGTCCCCGTGAAATAGCATTATCTCCTCCTGGCGGGCCTGGGGGACAGAGAGGACACTTGGAAGGGCTGCCCTTCATCTGAAAATAATTCCATCTCCTTGTTTTCTCTCAACAATGTCAGACCTTTGCTTGAACAGGTAGATTCAGAATATTAAGCATGACACTTTGCCCACCTTTATTCCAACACTTAGGCTGTAACATGTTCTGCTGCCTTGGTCTAAGCAAATCGGAGTAACTGAAAGAGCTCATGGAGAGAGTGCACAGGGGTCGGGGCAGTGTGAGCAACAGCGCTGGTCGGGTCAGCTCAGGGACGCGTTCGGCACTCAGCCTGCCTCCCCCACCTCCCAAGTCCCCTGCCCAAAAGTCTAGAGTAGACCAGTGCCATCTGCTTAATCCTCCTGAATTTGCCCATTCCACACTTATTCTTAAGCTGCCTATTTGCTGAGCTGCCATACAGCACCCTCCACCCGCTGGAAGAGACCAGAGGCTTTGCAGATGTGGACTAGGATGGATCATAAACAGGGATAAAAGTCATGAAAATGGTGCGATGACTGCAGGATGGCCAGGCAAGGGAGTAGGAAGCTGGGTAGTCGCTGGTCCTCTCGTAAATATGGTCGTGTGCTGCATAATGACATTTTGGTCAACAACAGACCACATATACAATGGTGGTCCAGTGAAATTATAATACCATATATTTACTGGACCTTTTCTATATCTAGATATGTTTAGATACACAAATACTTTGTGTATTGTGTTACAATTGCCTACAGTATTCAGTATAGTCACATGCTGCACAGGTGTGTAGCCTAGGAGCAACAGGCTATACCATATATCCTAGGCCATCTAGGTTTGTGTAGATACACTCTATGATGTTCACACGATGATGAAATCACTTAATGACACATTTCTCAGAACACGTCCCTGTGAATACTCAATATCTGACTATACTTCTCTGTCCTGAGCAAGCTGCTTTTTTTCCTAACTGCTGTTATAAAGTTTGCTCAATGCTCAAACTCACACCTACTACGAAAAATTAAAATAAAAACTGCATTAAAATATCATCTCTTACCTATCAGACTGGCAAAATGTTAAACTTAAAAAATAAAGAACAAGCAGATTCAAAAATACCTGCATACACGAACATTTAAAGGACCTTGAATATCCAAACAATTCTATAGAAAAACAACAAAGTAGGAGGACATACAGTCAGATGGTGTAGTACTGGCACGAAGAGTCACAGATAGATGAATTTTTGGCCAAAAGATCTGAGTAGACAATTCACAAAAGATGATATACATGAATGGTGAATAAGCACCAAAAAAAGCACTCAGAATCATTAATAATCAGAGAAATACAAATTAAAGTCATAATTAAATTCCACCACACATCCATCAGAACTTCTAAAATCATAGACTGACCATATTGAGTGTTGGCAGGATGTGAAGCAACTAGAACTCTCATATGTTGCTGGTGGGAGTGTAAAATGGTGCCACCACTTTAGGAAAATCTGGCAGTTTTGAATAAAAGTAAACATGCACCTACCCTACAACCCAGAAATTCTGCTTATGGGTATTTACCCAAGAGAAATGAAAGCGTATCGTACATCAACAAAAAATAGAACGTTCATTGAGTGTTACTTATAATATCCAAAAACTAGTAAACTGATGTCCACAAGTAGGAGAATGAACAAACTGGTATATGGGGTAATGTGTCCCCACGCAATGAAATCTCATTTAGCAATTAAAAGGAATGAATCTAAAAAGCGTTATACTACAGGAAAGAAGTCTTATATTAAAAAGCATATATTACATGATTCCATTTTCATGAAGTTAGGAAAAACTGCTCTGTTGTGGGAAAAAATCAGAACAGTTCCCTCTGAGGTGGGAACAGGGATTGACTAAGACACATAGGAGACCACTACAGGGAAACCATAATGTTTTGTATCTTGCCAGGGATTTGAGTTTCACAGAGGCATTCATTTGATACAATCAGTGAATGTACACTTAAGATTTGTACACTTTACTGTTTGTAAATTTTACATCAAAATAGTAAAAAAATATTCAACTCTAATGATACACATACTGAAATATATCGGGATAAGTGTGATAATGTCTGTAATTTATTCTGAAATACACTAAAAAGAGATGAACTGATAGAAGGGCAGAGGGATGGAAAAATGAATAGATACATGATAGAGCAAGAATCGAAAAGTATCAACTGTTGAATATAGGTGGACGGCATATGGTTGATCTGTTAAAATCTTCCCACTTTTCTGTTTGAAATTTGTCATAACAAATGTTTTTTTAAAAAATCAAGGTACAGAACTCTATAGATAGCATGCCATCTTTCATTTAATAACTAGGAGGAATACGAATATATAGTCATCCTTTGCTTCCACTTGCCTAGAGAAGCATTGGGAGATAAACTGGGCTGGGGTCCATGGGCCATGTCATTGCACATCCGTTGATGTGGTTTTGCTCTTTGAGCCATGTAAACACATAACCTATACAAAACGATGAAGATTTAAAAAGAAGACCATTTGCCCAAGGAAAGAATCAAGGCTTAGGGAATCTCATTGACCAGCTCCTCATTTCTCCTGCCCTCCATGCTTGAAATCCATTCGTTCTTAGTTCTTTGGGAGACAAAAGGCAGATTGTTGGGCCTCTTGAAGTTTGCCTTGAAACTCTAAAATCTAACAACAAAATTACAAAGCTCCCTCCCTGTCACTAATTAGTTGGAAATGGGTTTTCTAGTGCCATTGGTCTCAGCCACACCTTTATCCACTGCCCTGTCCTACACACACACTTACTTACACTCGCCCTCACTCACACATGCTGACACACTCACATGTACACACGCCCTGACACACTCGCCCACCCGTATGGGACTGTACGTGAAAGACCCCAAGGAGCCATCTCCAGAGTGTCTCTGTGGCCTCTTTTCCTCGGGGCAAGGTTTTTCAATCGGGTACCTGGGATGGCTGGTGGTCTGTGTATTTCTTCATGTAGACACCCCCCCAACACAACTCATCCTGTGTCTCAGGCAAGGATCGTCCCTGGATGGTGCTCCTGTGTAATGTTCTGCTCAGAAATGGGGCTGAGCCCACGTGATCATAGGACACCAGGGAAGGGACCAGTGTCTTCACCAGCTTTAACAGGAGTTTCCCTAAAACTCAGCAACCTGTGACTGATACACTGTGTTCACCTGTACCATGCCACACATTTTCGCATCCTACCGAAAGCAAGCACCCAGCCCAGCAGCGGTGGCCCAAATTCCCCAGAGAACCCTGAGCACCGGCTCGGCGCTAACCTCGACGGCAGCCACGGCCCAGGCAGGTGGCCTCACACGCTGGCCTCAATGGTCTACCAGATGCCCATGGCGTATCGCTGAATGAGAAGGTGAAGGAATTTATGAGATGATAGAATATTTAGAGGGATGAGAAAGCATTTTTCTCAGGTAGGCAGAAAGCTTGTTAAGACTGATTACTCTGGAGAAAGGCCGAAGGAGGGCAAAGATGTTGACCCCATAGCTAAAAATTAGAGCTATGAACAGCAGCCAAGAAACCCAACTAATTACGCTGCCTCCAAAGGAGAAACACCAAAGGAGAGATTAAATCAGAGCAGTGAATTTAGAATAGCGCAGGAGCTGCCTGTCTTTATCAGCTCGCATCGCTGATGAAATCCGAAACCCCACGGAAAGCAGCAAGGAAAATACAGAAATGGAAAGAACATTAAGAGGAGTCTGGGCTTAGAAACGAGTGTCCTGGGAGAGGCGAGATATTTAAAAATTAATTAGCGTCCCTTGCTGGGACTCCAGGAGAGCCAGGCCCATGTGCGGCAGATTTGGGGAGAAGAAATCACTGGAAGGAAGGAAAGGAATTGAAGAATGCAGACAAAGCAGCAAGGGCTGCCCTGGAGATCACTCTACACCCAGCACGGGGGTGCCCCAGGTGCTGTGCAGTGCCCAGGGCTGGGGGTCCCCTGCCCCCACATTGGGGTCTTCTCTGGCCATCAGTCCCTGGGTCACCTGTAGAGGACGCTCCATGTTGTCCTACAGCTCCCTATTCAGCCGGCTGGGAAGGCCTCGGCCCCCAAGAAAGCATGGGCAAGTTCCCACGCCCAGCGCTAGCTCTGGGCAAAGTAAAATTGTGCCAGAAGTGGCCAGCAGCCCTTCCCAGCCCCGCACTCTCTCGAACCCTTCACCGGAGCTTCCGCCTGCCACTCTCTTTCTCCTTCTTGGCAATGTCGTCTACTGGAGAAGTCCAGGTATCTGTTATTTTCACCTCAGTGTAGATGAGACACAGGGGTATATTTCTGGTAAAAAGAATATGAGCTTCGGCATCAAATGGATCTGAGTTCAAATCCTGACTGTACCACAGAACGAGAAGCATTTACCAAATGACACACCCTCTGAGACCTGACTCCTCCAGCTATAAAATAAAGGTAATATGCTCCCTGTTGTTATGTTCTTTAACTAGAAGCAACGTATGTATATGTGCCCAGTGGAGCCCTGAGCACCCACCAGCGCTCCATGATGCTCCCTTCCCCCTTCCTTAACTCTACCCAGAGATTTGCACTTCAAAGTACTCGTAAAGGTAACGCATTTAACTGTGCTCAATAACTGGAGCCATCAATAACAGGCGGGTTCTTTCCAGCCCTTCAAAATGCTTCACACAACCAACCGGCATCAGGCTCTGTGTTGGGAGGGCGGCGGTGCCTTAAGAGGCTGCAGCCTCAAGCAGTTGGCAGAATTTATCTCCTTGCAACAGTAGCGCTGAAGCCCCATTTCACTGCTGGCTGTTGGCCAGGGGCCACCCACAGTCTCCAGCCATGGAACCCCTCCCATGGGCAGTTCACAGGACAGCAGCTGGCTTCTGCAAGGCCAGGGGATGGCTTCTCTCTCCAGTCTGAGCAGACAGAGCCTCATACGGTGAGACATCGGCATGGGAGCAGCATTGGCCAAGCGATGCCACGTCGCTTTGCCATGTGCTGTTGAACTGAAAAGCGAGGCATGGGTTCCACCCACACTGTTACAGAGGGAGTTATTAGGAAAGGCAGTCACCTTAGGCTACGTCTGCCACGAAAATAGTGTCCCATCCCCTTCAAGAGTTCTCTTCTCCACGCTAAACGTGCCCAAGTACATCAACTGCAGCCTCTGTGGAAACGTTAAAATTCCTGGCTCTACCCTCTGTGCTGTCCTCAGAAGTCACCTGCTTTGAGGAAATGGGGGAACACCGCTTTGTGTGCAGGGACAAGGGGTCTGTGGAGAGGGGGAGATGACACACCACGGGTGCCTCCCATTTCCGTTGAATTTATTCATCCTTCCGCTCACTAATCCCACAAATTTTCATTGAACGATTTCTATCACCCAGGTCATCGTATGGCCCTAAGTGGGGACAGGGAGTGAGGAAGCTTCACGAGGTCCCTGCACATGGCTGTCCCACCCCCACGGGGCACAGACGCCATCGTTTGAATCCACTGAAGTGGGACACAGCCATTGCCCAGCCTTGTTCCTCCTTCCAGGTGGGGGAATTGCTGCTCCCTGGGAAAAGCCAGCGTCACCCATTTCATGCAGATGGGGCCAAGAGCAACTGGCCCTGGGGAGAAAGAGAGGGAGGTGGCAGAAATAGGTGACACTGAGGAAAGAGGGTATGACTAGATGTCAGAGCACATGAGTTCCGGTGTTTCTTTTTGTGTCCTGGAGTTCTCCAAAGCTCATTTTCCCATCTTTACAAAGAAGCATGATCCGAACCAGTGGATACCAAACTTTCCACCACCAAAAACCCATTTTGTTACCCACAACATACATACATTTTCCAAGATTGTGTCTGCCCAAATCAGCTGCATGTATGAAAAACAGTCCAGTGGTTTCTCCATGAAATCAGCAGTGTTATACCGAGTTAATATGATTCTAGCCAGACACTGGGAAGCTAATGTCTCGGCAGCCAGGCAGTAAACAACAGACATTCAGAAACTGAAAAAGGCTCACAGCAGCTTGGACCATTGCTGTGGCCTTCCAGGCACGCCCAGTACTTCTCCAACGTGGCATGTGAGCCACTAGGTAGTCCTGGAGGTGACTTAGGTGGTATATCATTTTTACAGGTATGCATTTATTTTAATATGTGGTCATAAAAATTTGTAACTAGCTCATCAAACCAATGAGATAATTTTAATTTAAGATAAATGAATTTTTTTTTTTTTTTTTTTACAGAGTAGATACCAATCCAGGTGATACGTGCCTATCTGGCACCACTGTCAGGGGCACACGCAAATGATCAGCTTTCAGGAGACCCTGGTTTCACATTCTGCGATGCCCAGGCCAACCTGCACACTTGCCACCCCAATTCTCTTGGCTCCCACGATGAGCAGAGCTCTTAGATGGCGGGGAGATGGTGCTCAGGGCGGCCGAACTGGTTAACCAACTATTCAACATCTACACATTGAGCTGCTCATCAGCTATTTCACAACGTCCCTCACCTTCCTCATCCTCACAATTTGCTGTCAAGTAGCAGACTGCAAACTAAAACGTGACAATGGTCAGGAATGTGTTGTCTTGAGATTTAAAAAATAATGACATCGTTCTCACTAAGGATCACACGCAAGGCTGTTTCACTGGGAACCTGCCGTCTGTTGCCTCGACGAAACTACTGACCCTGCTCCGGATGACGTCACCACGCCTGCTTTAAAAATGTTTAATTCCCTGGGAGTTTTCCTGACAAGAATTTGACAGCGAAAAGTCAAAAGCCTAGAGTCTTACACTGCAGGTTACCGGGAGAGGAAGGAGGTCTGTGTGTGTGATGCACACCCCGGGCCCCTCCGGCCAGCTGGCACCATGCTCAGGCTCTGAGCAGAGCCCCGCTGCCCTCTGTTATTTCCTGGCACCCACTACAGTCCTCTGAAGCACTTTTTTTTTTTTTTTAATGGGAGGAAATTGGTATTTTTATATCTCTTGTAGATGGGATATTTTCTATCTAAAATAGTTTGGAAATACTTTTTAACAACTCAGATGATGAAGTACAAAATAAACCTTTCTTTGGACTTTGGTGTTCCCAAGAGACTGCAAACGAATGAGGACCTCACAGCAATTCCAGGAGAAAGACAACACGATTCCATGTGTCCAGAAGGGCTGTGCCACCCACTGTCATTCCCACCTCTCTGCAAGGCGGGAAGGGGCGGGCAGAAGGGGCTGCTCAAGGCTGGTCACCAGAAACCTCAGCCTGGAGAACGAGGAGACGTACAGAGCCAAATGCACTGACAAGGGTTAGGAAGGTGCTGGCAGTTGACATCTGCTTGTTTATTCGGAAGAAAAATTTCCTCCAAGTTTGAGGCAAATAGAATGGGTAGCAGGAAAGCCATCCAACTTAGTTCTTTCAAAGATGAACACTTTCATCTCTTCCAGTGGAAAGCGTCATGCTGGAAACTTCTCCCACCTTCCTTTCCCCACTAACCTCAGCGCTTCTAGGATTTGCTTTCAGCCTCCCCAGTTCTAAGCTCCCTGCAGCAACCTTGGCTTTCATCATCTACGGGTCTGCCCAGGGACTCAGCTCCCAGGTGGCAGCTCCTTCTTTGCCTGTGGCCTCACATTCCTCTGGTGCTCCAAAGCCTAAGAAAGGAGGAGAGGATGCAGCTCACAGCCAGAATATTCTACAAGTTCTGGGATGAGAGAATAGGGGAGTGGGAGGAGGAAGTGGTTGGCACACTTTTTTCTTGGGAACCTTTAATTTATATCACTGTTGGAATTTTTTTGGAACATATTCACCTTAAAGTATATTCATAAGATTTTTTTTAATGCCAGTCATAACAATATGACTGGAATATTTTACACCAGTACAGCTTGAGTTAATTTCAAGGACCTACCCTACCTATGGCCTTGTTCCTCCAAAGCAATTCCAGCACAGACACTCTCAAGGACCTGCCTTGTTTGGGAATCTACAAGCAGGTGGCGTGGGCTGACAAAGTTAACAGGAATGGCCTCACCTACCTGGGCATGGAGCAAAGCCACGCCCTCAGATTACCGGCCCACAGATGCTGAAGGGGCACTTGGAGGGCTGACTGGGGGGGGTGGGGGAGTTTTCAGGACATTATTGACGGTGAAGAGGGACACTCTTTATAATTAAGATGAGACAACAGGACTGTCCCAGGCAGACTGGGATGTATGGTCACCAATTCTTAGTCATAGAAACCCTGCAGGACTGTCTCCCTGCCTGTCTCATTCAAAGTCTTTTTTCTGAAACAGATTCATTTTGAGATGTTGGACTTATACAAATTGAGATTTATTTACAGTGCATTCAATGCGCTAGGGACAAAGAGGAAGATGGATTTTAGAAACTTCACCTAAAAGGACATCCAGGGGGGAAAAATTACCACTTGTTGGAACTGAACTATATAAAAAGGTATTGGCAATGTAATTCCGAGTCAGAAACATAATGCTGCTGAAATCCAGGAGTATTTCACTGTAAGTAACTTCTCTTTCGATATGTAGTCAGCCTAAGGCATCACGCTGGGCTATTGGTCCATTATCGATTATAAAGCAATGGGCTGCTCATGGGGCTCGTGAAGCTTCCTGGGGGTGTTTGTGGGGGGGGCAGGTGGAGAGACTGGGGGCATGTGAGAAAGCTTCGCCAGGGGACTGTGAGCCAGCGATGGAGGCTTCAGTGCCTCATCTGCATGTGGCAGGGTCACAACTGGAGCCTAAACTGTATCTCCTGTAGGATTTGGGCAGCAGCTCTAGTTCAAACTGAGTCCTTGGAGGATTCAGGCATATCTGGGGATAATTAGAAGACTGGTGGGGTAACCCCTCTATGGGCTCCATCAGATGATTATGGAGTCATGAATCAGGACAGGGGAATGAAGTGATTTCAGGTGCAAAGGGTCTTATCAGTCAGATGGTCCCCAACCAATACAGCCCATCCAGAGGGGCCAATTAGGTGTCTACTTCTAAGAATAGCAACCCCAGGGCAGTGTGGAAGATGGATTTGGAGGAGAAAGCAGTGGAAGACAGCAAGCCAGTGTGGCCTCCTCTCAGCCCCTTCACTGGGAACCAGGTTGGCTCTGGGTATGGCTGTGACCTCATCAACTATTCCTTCATTAAACCAATAACTACAGCCACTTGACAGGAGCCAAGATCTATTGTAGGTGCTGGAGAAAAAAAATTAGGCAAAATCCCATCAAGAAAATTTCAATACTGAGCATGGCAAAGACGAATCATCAATAATTACTGAGTGTGAGAAACATTAGAGCAGAGAAAGGCACAGAATTTTGGGGCCTGGCTGAGGGGCCCCACAACAGAAGGTTCGGGAAGACAAATGCTCCTGACCTGGGATCTGAAGGGTAGGTGGGAGATCGTAAGAGCAGCCCAGGAGAAGCCTGGCACACAGGGTAACTGGCAGGGGTTCCCTAGGACTGGAGTGAGGGCCTTGGGAAGGCAAGGCAGTGAGACCAGAGGACAGGTGTGAGAGGGACCACACCGGCCTTTGCATGCTTATATGAAATGTTCAGATGCGTGGGAAGTCCATCTGTATTAGTCTGAATTCTCCAGAGAAACAGAGCCAATGAGAGAAATAAACAGAAAATCTCAATAGACGAGATAAAGATATCTATAAAGATAAAGATACCTCTATTGAGATTTACTATGAGGTACTGGCTCATATGATTATGGAGGCATAGAAGTCCAAAATATGTGGTTGGCAAGCTGGAGACCCAGGAGGGCGTCGGTATAGGTCCGGTATGTATCCAAAGGCCTGACAACCAGGAGAGCCGATGGTGTAAGTTCCAGTTCGAGTCCAAGTCCAAAGGCAGCACAAGGTTGATGTCCCAGCTTGAGGATAGGCAGAGAGAAAGAATTCTCCTCACTCAGGCTTTTGTTCTATTCAGGCCTTCCAGGGACTGGAGAGGCCCATCCACATCGGGGCGGGCAATCTGCTTTACTCAGTCTACCAATTCCAATATTAGTCTAATCCAGAAGCACTGTCACGGACTTATCTGGAAATAATGTTCAATCAAATTTCTGGGTGCCCTGTGGCCCATTTCAAGTTGGCACATACAATTAACCATCCCACCATCAAAATTGAAGAATCTAAACAGCAATGGATGAGACCCAATTTTTTAGAGTAATTAAAGGAAGAAAACTTCTAAAAAGGCCATCATTGCACTTTAGGACCCAACTGAAAGTGTGACAGAGCAGATGGAGGGGAAGACGTGAATTCAGTGCATATTTGGAGGGCACGATCTCCAGAAGTAAGTATGGAAAAAGTGGAAAGAGGGCCTGGAGGATGACATTGACATTTCCCATGTCTACACCGTCAGGGTGGTGGGAGTCACTGAGAGAGATGAGAGAGATGAGAGAGCAAGGCAGGAGTGGACTCAGAGAGGACAGGGAATTCTGTGTGGAACTTGTCAAGCCAGTGCGTTCCAGTGGGGATGACCAGGAGGCAGGTGGGAAAAGGGGCTTGCCTCTGGTGGTAGAGATACAAACCTGGGGTTTCAGATGGGGGGACATGGGCTAAGCAGAGCAGGAGGTGAAGGGTGAATTCCTGAGCCTCACAGACGACTAGGGGAAGGCAGGAAGAGAATCCATGAAAGAGCGTGAGGAGGAAGAGAGAGAGATGTGTCATGATATCCAGGAGAAAAATCAGGAAGAAACAAATTTGTCAATGTTACCAAGAAGTTAAGTAGGATCACCATGTAAAATGTTGGTTGTGTTAGGCCGTATTGGGATATGTTTTAGTGGCAGACTGGGGAGAAGGAGCCCTACAAGGCTACACTAGGCGGAGGAATGAATGGGATTAGAAAACGAGGACATGAAGGGGAGGACTTGTCTTCAGGATGCTTGCTGGTGAAGGGAAGGAGGGAGGGAGAACGGTAGCTGGAGGAAGGAAATGTTAGTTTTTAATTGGGAGAGACTTGATAGTGTCAGTAGGTGATGGGGAAAGACAGAGACAGGGGCTGGTCCTTGAAGATATGAGCCATGATGGAACCCAAGGTCCAGGGAAGGGATTCACCACATGGAGGGGAT
Source organism: Avahi laniger (assembly GCA_963575035.1). Taxonomy (NCBI): domain Eukaryota; kingdom Metazoa; phylum Chordata; class Mammalia; order Primates; family Indriidae; genus Avahi; species Avahi laniger. The sequence continues at coordinate 350 of CAUYSK010035153.1, read as the reverse complement.
GGGACCGGGCTCTCCTGAGACTGGAGGGAGGGTGCAGGGTGTATGTGCCACAGCAGGAACTGTGAGCATCTGAGACTCCACCCTGAGTGCATGTTAACAACACAGTCTGTCACATTTCATAAATACCAGCAGAAGACATGGGCATTTGCGTCAGAGACAAAAAACAATGTATGACTCTCAGCAGTAGCAGCAGGCAGAGTAATACCTTACACAGGTTCTCCAGACCCCAATTCTCACAGGGTGATATGACTAGGGCCATGTGCTGCCTGTACACGCAGTGGGTGCATTATAGGCAAGGAGCCCTGAGATTAGGAATGCTCAGTCTCCTATAAGGGTTTCTGGAAACCCTG
>CAUYSK010035151.1:0-65110 GCA_963575035.1 Avahi laniger | reverse complement strand
TCGAGACCAGAATGGGCAAAATCTCTCTCCCATCTTCTCCACATAAGCAAGATGCTCAATTATGCAAACCTTGTCCTCTCACAGATCTACCCTTTATCCACTTGTGTTGTTTTAATCACTTAGATTCAGGATGTTTCTTTTTAAAAAAAAAAAATCCCATGAATTTATTCCAAACTAATTAACCTCTTTTCCATTCACTTGAGAGCTTGGGCTAAGGAAGGTGACATGAATGAGACCATTCAGTCACTGTAGAGTTTCTATTTACAGGACTCCTCTGGAAAGTATTGAGACCCTCTGGATTCAGATTTATTTTCCTATTAGGTTTTGTGAAATTCTGACAGCTATAAAAATAATTACAATGATAAAATAGAACATAACTATATGTGTAGAGAAAAAACATTTTAATGTTCCTCAGTTAAAACAAATTATTTGCCTCTCCAATTGTAGGGTAGTAAAGACACATTTAGCTCTATATTCTGCAGGGGACTATTTGATCAAGGGCGTTCTTGTTGTAAGCATGCACTCCCATGCCGGGTACCCTCCATTAGTGACTTGTGTCCAAACTTCTTCATTTACATTACCAGTTTATAGATGTTAATTTTTAATATCAGCTCAATCAAAATACATTAGGATCTTAATCTTCTACCTGTCAAAACAACATTTATTCATTCCCAAAATATTGTACTTATTTGTCTAATTCTATCATTCAATCCCTCTCCTCTGATATGATTGCTCTAAAACAGAGGGAATTATGTAAACATCTGGCTACCAGCTGCGACAGTCATTAATCTTAATAAGTTTCACACCCACATTCGTTAAAGAACAGCATTTGGCCCAAAGTTACCCAACAATCAGTGACAGAGTTAATTGGAAGCTACATCTTCTCACAGAACTTCCCTCCCTTAGTCTCTGACAAAAGAGTTTATTGGCATCAACCAATTCCCAGCCATTGACTGAGCTTGGGCGCTTTCTGGAGACCAAACTCTCTGAGATACTTTAACTACATTTTCAGTTAATTTTCCACAATCATAGGAGGTGGATATTATTGTCCCTATTTTATAGATAAGGAAACTACGGCTTAGAGGTGTTAAGCAATTTGCCCAAAGCAATACCACTAAAAAGCAGCAGAACTAGAAACTTAATTTTTTACAGCTAAATGACTCTAAAACTCAGGTTCTTAACCTGTTTTTTAACTCTTAAACATATTTACTATTGTAAGATAAGAAAAAAAGGAAGTGAATAAAGGTTATAATAAGGACATTTTTTCATAATTAAAAGGAGAATATATTTATGAGGTAAAATTCTTAAACATTATTTTTAACTGTCCTTTGCATAATTCCTTGCTTGGTATTCTCCAGAGGATTCTTCTGCTGTTAGCATGGCTAGTTAGGGCATTGCCTTCCTCTTGGGCTTGGACTTCCCAACTCAACGCCCTCACTTCAGAGTGTTTCTCGGTGAGGATTAAACCTGCACTTTCATTACAGGGGGGTGGGCATTCCTAGACATTTTTAATGATCCCACCTCTCACTGGTGGCAGCAGTCAGTTGGAGCCCTTTGCTCTCAGGCCTGCCCCCACTCCCTCCCTGGGCTTCCTTCTCCGCTCCTTGCTAACCTCTGCCCATCTCCAGCCTCCTCAGCTGCCCCATCTTCTCCTCCATTTCTCTTTTGCTTGTCTCCTTGCATCCCACCTTTCATGGCCAAGCCCCAGTCAGCTGTTGCCTTCTTCTGCTCGTTCCTGTCTTAATTCAGCAAGATTCCATTAAGGACCATTGCATTGGCCACTCTGTGTTCCACAATTTCCGATACTTCTTCGTGTCCTCTTCTTCTCATTTTTCTGTTGCTGCACATTCCTTTTCTGTTGAGCCCCAATAACTAACAAGTAGGAGTGAGGGCCAGGCCTGTGGCTGTATGAGTTTGCTTGTGGTGGGAACTGTGGTCCATGGCCGCTCGGGCACTCACAGGGCCTGAGGGTTACCAGGGCCCTTTCCATCCCTCCCCTCCTCCTCCCTCAAGTCCACAGCATGTCTTTCAGAATAGAGTCCAGGATTATTGTCAACAACACTCAGCTTACCAACCCACAGTAATGTTCTCACAGACATCATCACTTGAAATCAAAGACATTAATACTGGCAGGAAATCTAAAGATAATATAGGGAGTGATTATTTTTTTCTTGAATAAGAAAACCCACAGTATCTTGTAAGGTAGAACAAACTTTATGTAATTCTAGGCAGACCTTTCTTTCACAAACTTCAATAGTACCTGCCCATAACTTATTCAGGGATTGTGTTATTTCATAAAAGAATTGCATTTTTTAAAATGTTTCTCCTTTATGAAAAAATAACGATTCCAAAATGAGATGCTCTATCCATTCATTCATCTCTCCAACAGATATTTATTGTGCCCTTTTATGTACAAGACACGACATTAGACATTATGGATAATGCAGAGAGTACAGGCTACCCTGCCCTAGCCCTAAAAGACTTTACTGAACAAGGGAGAGGGAAATGAATACAGCAGTGGGCGGGGATTGGGCGCACAGGCATTCGGGTCTTTGCTCGTTGTTCTGAGGGATGCCTTTTCTGAGTCCATCCTACTCAGGTTCATGCTATTTATTATCCAGGCGTTGGGAGAATGCCATCCTCTGCTGAGAGTGTCAACATGAAGAGGGCATTAAAAGGAAAAATAAATGTTCTTTAACAGGGCTACCCAAGTAAGCCTGGCCAAGACCTCCCTATGCTGAAGGGAGAAACACTACCCTCTCTGTGTGTTGGTGCCATGTTCAGTGTCGAGTTAGGGCTTCCTTCCCAGAGCCCAGAGCTGCCCCCAGGCTCTGCTTACCCAAACTTATGACCAGGTTGACATTACTAAAAGCAGGAGTCCCATCCTTCCCTTCCTTCTCCAAGATTTGTATTTCTATTAAAATGCAAGTACTCCATGAGGGGGAAGGAATGAGCCCCCAGAAATGCATGCCCCTACTTCACTATTCTGCTCAGAAGCTGCTCAGCTTGTGAAACTGCTAGAAAGTAGACAATCTAAGCATTTGCCCCAGTATAACTCTAGACATTCCATTTTGTTGCTGACTAGTCTTTTTTTCTGCACATTTACCCTTGGTGCAGAGCAATTTAAATGGCCAGCTATTACTTGAGAGAGACTGTACCTCCATAAAGTGACTTCCCCGCTACAGTAGATTATGGTTTAGGAGAGAGAGGACAGTCAGACCTGTTCCTTTTCTTAGGGCCCAAAATTATGGCTCTGTTATTTCTTCTAGGGGCAGCGACTAATACAAAGCTAGCTGGACACCTCACAAAGCTGGCTCGTAAAAAATGAAGGATGACTGAGCCAGACTCAGCCCTTCAGGGTGTTATCTAAGAGATGAGCAGGTGTCATTTCAGAAAAGTCAAAAAGGCTGCAACAATGTAGGAAGAAGTGTTTGTGACCCTAAATTGGGGTGGAATAGGATGGAATACAGCTGCTGCACAAATCGTTTGAAAAGCCTTCTTTCTCTGGTGAATAACCCACTCAAGGGTACACTTGTGCTTGTAACAAACCACAGGAAGGAACCTACTGATTCCAAGTCTGAGGTGCAGGCCTCTCTTCTCCCATGAGCCAGGACTTTTGGGAAAAGATGAGAACCCCTCGCCCTCATGCCTTCAGACTCTTCGTTGGCAATTAGCACGGCCATAATAATTGTGGAAGCCAAAAACAACTCCCTTGTCAGTTCAGCTCAAACACAGTATCTTCAATGCGTCCATCTGAACCCTCCACCCTGCTCTGGTCTTTGTTTTCCTGAACCCCTTAGGCACTCATAATCTACCGCTCACTACTAAACAATTACAAATGGCCTTTTTGGTTATCTCAGACCTTTTTCGAATAAGTCAAGGTATTATTTAATGCTCATATTGTCCTTTGTTAAACACATGATAATCTTACTTCTCCAAATCAGTAACTCTTTGAAGGTAGAACACACATAATTCTTTTAAGCTGATGGGAATCTTGTTTTCCGAATTAAAATTCAGCTCACATGGGCCTACAAGTCCAAGTCCATGTATGAGAATAATGGCACAAGATATTCTGAGTTTGAGCTGTGTCTGAACACCCATGTGATCACCATGCTCCTGTTTCCTGGGATCATCCTCTCACACCGGAGCCAGCACACTGTTGGGGTCTACATGGCCCATTAGGAAGATGAAAAGCACCTAAAAAATATCTTCTAGAAGCATTGGTTTTATTCTGTGGTAAATAATGTATACATTATTTATACATGAAAACAGATATTTTAAAGAGTAAAGTAGAAAACACCTGTTATTTTCTAAGATAAAACTTGAGTGGAATCCCATCTTGGAGCAGGACTCTCAGGCTACACCAACACCCTTCTACACTCCCCCACAAGCCTGTGCCAAGCGAGTCCAGGCTCTTCTGCTATTAGCGAGCCTGTGTTCATGTTTGAGAAGCACTGCTCTTCCGCTCGTATGACAGGGTGGAAGAGAACAAGCAGGGTGGAAGAGAGAAAGCGCTTGATAAATGTCTATTGATATGTCGATGCATTGTTTCGTCAAAATTCAGAGTAGCACCAGGAAGTTGAAATCAAATCTTCTTTTCCATGGAAGTGGAAAGGACAATCAATAATAGCGTTTCTGGCACTGGAGAAACATCCTACCAGAGATGTGTCCTACTTTGCTGTCACAGGTAGTAGGCCAGCAATGGCTCCCTCGTCAATGAAACTGTGGTAAGAATGAGAACATGGTTCAAGAGAAGGTGACATTGTGGAGGAGTGGAGCAGGCAGAATGGCAACACATGCATGACAGGGAAGAGCCACGGCATAGCAGAGAAACAAGTTTCAGAAGCAAAGGAACTGGCAAGTCTTGTTTTCCCTTCAAACTCAAACCTCCAAGAAACAAACAGTTGCCTTTTGTTTTATTTGGGCTTCGTTTTTGTTTTGCTTTTGTGCCTCAGAAAGGACCAGAAAAATACAGTGGCTCAGGTGAAACCTTTATGTCAGCAGGAAAGACAAAACCCAGATTAATCACCCTGGCAGTGCACCCCTCAGCGGCTCCCAACCACAAAACAAGCACCCTGTCTTGTTTCGAGAAACTCTAGCCAAAAACAAAATTGCTTCGCCGACCTTGCCAAGTGGAACTAGAGTTAACACGATTTTTCAAACCTCATAATTTGGTCACTGGCAAGTTATCGCAACTTCCCCCGTAAAACTGGGCCCCATGACTGAAAGGTTTCGTTTCTGTTGTGGCACGAAGAGAAACCTGTTGCTCAGCACCATTAGTGCAGCATAAGCCCCGATCCCTCTCTCGTCTCTACGTGGGATTATAGTATCTCCGGGAAGGGGGTGGAGTCATCCGGTGCTCCGCGTTAGCAGCCAAGGATGCCCAGTGGAGCCGTCTCGTCCCATCAGGCATCCTGGGTGTGTTGCTACTTCTGACCACTGTGACATTCACCCAGGCTGTCAGTGTGCCTGGCAGAGATAGGTCCTTCAAGGAACAATACTGGAACTCCTCTAGGCTGCCAAGTCTCGGTGGTTTCAGAGACAGGTGGTGGCGCCGGGAGCACGGGGTGGGGCAGGGGTGGGTGGAGGGAGGCGGGAGCCACCCCTGTGTGCTCTGCTTGCAGGCCCTGGGAAGGGTCTTGGGGATCATCCCGTCCCTGACTCACTATGCAGAAGAAACAGCTGAGTCTCAAAGAGGTTGAATGACTTACTGAAGTTAGACAATAAGCAATTCATGGGGAGTAGGGGTAGAAATTAATGTTGCTTTTGCTTTTGGAGGAGAATAATTGAGTCACTCTTCTAGATGCAGTGCAGAAGTTATCTTTTTAAACTTCAAAAACCTATAGAGTAGGTAACATCCCCCATATTTCTACAGCCCTATATTGTAAAGAAGGATACATGCTCTGAAAGGTGAGTTAAATCTGAAGCCACGTTTAACTACAAAGCCCATGCCTTTTCCTCTGTGGGCCCGATGCCCATCTCCCACTCAGTAGAAGCCGTGACACCTTCCCCAGAAACTAACCCAAGGGGCAAGGGACTGGGCTCCTGCTGCCATGTGGAAGGTGGTGAAGGGGAGGGCGGCTATTCCTACGGCTTCAAGTTGCACCTAAGAATACATTCATGGGTATAAATCACAATATAAATTGATGTTTAGGTTTGCACCGTGACCACTAGAACCATCACGGGTTAAATAACTTTTTCCACCCTGTTGTTTGAGTGTGAAGACATGCTCTGAGTTCCTAATAATTGATTACCTTTAATGAGCCTACTGGGGATGTCATTGAAATATAGATTTGGATTCAGTAGAGCTGCAGTGAGATCAGAGATTCTTCATTTCTAGAAGCTCCCAGGTAACACTCACACTGCCAGTCCACGGACCACACTTTGAGTGGCAAGGCTTTGGACCACAGCCAATACACAACTAGGGACTCATTCTAAATCAGAAGTTGCTAATTGCGCTGAAGTGCCCTCTTTTTTTAATGAGACTGACCCCTAAGTGGGTTCTAGCCTTCTGTCTGGAAATTTGTCCTGTTTCCAGTGCAATAAGCCACTGCCTGCACCTAGTATTCTATCTTCTCCAAGACACACCTAGGCTCTGCAAAAAAATGATCTTTCAAAGCTCCACGAGGAAATGGCGTTTGTGCACTCTTAGGCACATCTGTGCCTGCTGCCAATCATCTGTTGATTTCCAACAAGCCAACCAAAGTTTAATAAGTTCCATCGTGGAAGGGCGAGCAGTGTGGCTCCTGCCGGAAGCTCCCCTCTGCCTCTCCCACAAAATGCGGGCCTTTCAGCCCTGTCTTCTCAATGCACACTTCAGTGAACATTCCACAGCAAGCATCTCCCTTCCAACTTTTGTCTGCCTCACACATCTGCCCCGCAAGGTCCTTTTGCTGAGTCATCTTTTCTTATTTGTAGTTTTGTCTCCCCAACCAAATCTTAAGCTTCCTGTCTCATTACATCTTCCCACAATGCCCAGCCCAGTGTTGTGCTCAAATGACAAGCCAACTAAATAGCTCTTAATTCACTGAAAGTTTCATTCTCCTATTGTGTGAGAATGTAACTCTTTGCAAAGAGTGTCTGTGAAGTTTGCAGGAGGGAGGGACTCTTCAATTATTACTGAGTCAATAAATTAACTTCTTACCTATCACAGTGATGGGATTGTTATAAATTCACGCCAGAATTCACATCAATGGTGTGCAAGGATCATATGAGATAATGCATGTGAAAGCATTTGATAAAGCATAAAGCCTTCTACAAATATAAGGTATTATCCTGTTGTTATTGTTACTTAGGGCATACGGGGTTTTTTTGGTTTGTTTTGTTTTTCTAGAAGTGAACAAGCACAAGATCACCAAGAAATGAAAACCTGGCTTTTACTATACCCCAAACCCACTCCAGATGAAAAGGGCTTTTTTTCATTCATTCATCCTTGAACTATAAACCAATAAACTAAGCGTCTCTCCTGGGCCAGGAAATTGAGGAAAGAGAAAAATAGTGGGATGGATCTGCAAACCTCATGCTAGTATCACATGGCAGCTCCCATTTCCTGAAGTTCAAGGGGAGCCAGGTACAATTTACTATGATCAGGGGAGCTATTCCATGGGCTGAAGGAGACAGTGAGAATGAGTGTCATTCACAGCAGGACAACCTAATAGCATCCATGTGTTTGTCTGAGTACACGCAGGCTCTCCACACGCACAGAACCGTCGCCTTCTTGAATAAGGCAGGCCACCACTTGCTTGCCTCCCGCCTGCCCAGACATTCTTCCACCCCCTGCCCTGACTTTCTTTCTCACTACAGTTTCATCATTGATGTCTTGGAGCAATTCTGGGCCTGGTATCCTATGTGCTCTTCTCCTGGAACCGCGGCAGCGTCTCCCAGCCTCTCTCCCTTTGAAGACCCCTATCCCAGATGTGCTTCCTTGGGGCACCTTAAAACCAGCCTGGCCTAAGCAGACACCATCTTCCCTGCCAGGCCTTCTCCACCCCGGGCATTCCCCATCTCAAGAATGGCACCACCACACACCCAGGCAACCGGGAGTGACCGAGACAGGCTGACACTCATGCCCTTTCAAAGCAGTACTTGTTAGACATTGGTCTGACGTTTTTGGAGGAGTCCTTCAGGGCTCCTGGTGGGAAGAGTGGAGAAGGAGGGCTGCTTGCAGCTGTGCTCACCACTCCCAACTGTCCAGAGCAACTCAGCCCTGGCCTCACACCTACAAGCTGTGGATAAGCAGACCCACTCTCTTAGGGTGACCCACTCATTCCAATTTTTCCAGCACTTCTCTCATTTTTTTTTTTTTTTTTTTTTGAGACAGAGTCTCGCTTTGTTGCCCGGGCTAGAGTGAGTGCCGTGGCGTCAGCCTAGCTCACAGCAACCTCAAACTCCTGGGCTCAAGGGATCCTTCTGTCTCAGCCTCCCGAGTAGCTGGGACGACAGGCATGCACCACCATGCCCAGCTAATTTTTTCTATTTATATATATATTTTTAGTTGTCCAGATCATTTCTTTCTATTTTTTAGTAGAGACGGGATCTCGCTCTTGCTCAGGCTGGTCTCGAACTCCTGACCTTGAGCGATCCACCCGTCTCGGCCTCCCGGAGTGCTAGGATTGCAGGCGTGAGCCACCGCGCCCGGCCCCACTTCTCTCATTTTATCACTGAAAATCCTGTGTCTCGGAAACCCCGAGTCCAAGGCAGATTAAGACAGTGCTACCTCTCCTTAGAAGGCAATTTGGAGACCATCTGCAGCATCTTGGTGTACTGGTTTGCTAGGGCTGCCAAAATAAGGTATCACTAACTGGGTGGCTTAAATAACAGAAATTTATAGTTTTACAGTTAGAGGATAGAAGCCTAAAATCAAAGTGTTGGTAGGATTGGTTCTTTCAGGGACTGTGAGAAAAATCTGTTTCATGCCTTTCTCCTAACTTCTGATGGTTTTTTGACAATCTTTGGCATTGTAAAAGCATTGCCCCGGTCTGTCTTTACCTTCACCAGATGTTTTCCCTGTGCATGTGTCTGTGTCAGAATTTCCCCTTTTATGAGAACACCAGTCATATCGGGTTAGAGGCCCACCCTAATGCAGTCTGAGTTCATCCTAACTTAACCAATCACATCTGCAATGATCCTATTTCCAAATAAGATCACATTCTGAGGTACTGCAGGATAGAACTTCAACATATGGATTCGGGGGGAGCACAATTTTACCCATAATGCATGTTCTTGGTTACTTGGGAGTCTCAACCCCCAGCCCCATTTCAATCACCCCATGTAACACATAGAGATCTTGCAACGTTTCTGATTATAGTCGAGAATCTTCCTAAATGAAGCTCTGGTCAAGAAAATTTTCATCGTCTCATTTCATTTTCCATGATCTTTTACCTACCCTCTATTTTTTTAAATCCCCTTATCTTCTAATTACCTTCCCTTCTAAATTGGTTCCCAGACAGCTGAAAAATATACTTTATTAGGCTTTGCAGGGGGAGTCTCCTAGATTTTCTCCCACTCTTAAATATTCCTCAAATTAGTTTCTGTCCCCAGTGCCTTAACTCAGGCTCTCATCACATCCAGCCTCGATCACAATAGTCTACCTCACTTTTCTGCCTCCTTCTGGTCACGTCCCCATCACCTCTAATCTCCCTGCATCCCTCTGCCAGGAGCACCTTTCCACAGTGCACACCCAACAGGCCACTTCCACAGGCCACCCTCAGTGGCTCCCCAGGGAGCAGACAAGGTTCAGATGCCTTTGCTCAGCTCCCAGGGCCCTGTGTGACCAACTCCTGCCTGTCTTCCTGACCTCACATTGTCATCTCCTGTTCCTGCCTTTGCACATGCTGTTCCCTCTCCCCTCCGTGCCATTCCCCCCACTGTTTTTAAGCTATGTTCCTACTTACCCTTCAGACTCCGCTCCAGCGTGACGTCATCGGAGAAGCTTTCTCTCAACCTGCAGCCTGAGCGAGGCTGTTCCCATAGAACTCTGCGCTGTACTTACTGCAAATCGGCGCATTTCTTCTCTGTCTCTCGCGGTTGGTCAGAGAACAAGAAGTTCACGAACCACTGAAAACTATCCCCCAAAATGCACTTTGTACCCCATTTCCCCTCATTATTAGCTATGTACCTCGGGGCCAGTTATTTAACCTTTTTTAAGCCAAGTGTTTCTCTTCTGCAATATGTAGATAATGAAAGTACGCACCCACAAAGTTGTCGTTAGTATTAAATGAGATAATTAATGTAGAAAGCTTATTATGTGGCCTGGCACGTACCATAGGATCTTAAAAACTGCTGCTCAAAAACTGCAACAAAAACTGTTGTTACCATGTAGTTCTCATTATTGGTATTGATTTCAGGAACACGACAGCCCTGGGATGAAGAACACGGGGTCTAGATCTGCGTTGTTTGAGAGAGAATCCTGGTTCCAAACGTTTATTAACCATGTGTTCTATATCCGAGTCTTCATTTCTTCCTGTAAATGCAGATCATATAACAACTGCTTCATAGATGTTTGAGGGTAAAACAAGCTACTTTTGAAGCACTTGGAACAGAATCTGGCATGTAGTAAGTGCTCAATAAATATTGGCCTCTAATATAACGGGCTTTTATCAGCATCCCAAAGGGTTCCATGACAAAATATTGAGAATCAAAGCCCTAGTCTGTGAACTCCTTAAGGGAAGAATCCTTTATCTTTGTAATCCAACCATATAGTACACAGAAGATGCTCAATGATTTTGTAAATGAATGAATGAATTGTGAATTGAGTAACAAACGCCAAGTTAAATAATGTCACAAACTGAGCAAACTCATCCCATGAGAACATGGCTGGGAATAAGGAAATGGGAAAAATAGATGTTCCAAAAACTGTGCATAAAAGCTCACATACTTTATTCAGAGGAATCATAAAATGTTAGAGCTGGACTGGACTTGTAGCGATGATCTATTTATTACAGCTCCCTCATTCTGTAGATGAGGAAAACGAGCCAGCTCTTAGAACCGATTTCCTTTCTTTATACATAATTCTAAGAAGCTTCCTTACCTGGTTTCCTGGCCAAAGCACATTACAGGGAGCAAATTTTGAGAGGAGAAGGAGAGGAGAGGAGCTACATATACCTATGGTAGGTATCAAAAGTGAAAGTTAGGCTGATGACAGAAAAACTACAAAAAAAACAGATATAAAAACTGAAAAATTACCAGAGCCTGCAGCATTGGTCTAGGGGTAAAGATGCTCCCTCCTCAACAGACCCTCGGGACCTCACCGTGAGCCAGCTCCAACCAGGGAAAAGACTGCATGATGCTTTACAAAAGCAAGATTTTCAGGAAATTGGATATTCTTTAGCTCCCAATCATTTCTACTGGAGCCCCTGTCCCCCTGAGTTGATTAGGGATTGAAATCTCGGCTCTCACAGCACCCCTCCACCCACCCTGAGGTTCTGCCCAAGGTCCCAAGAGATGTCAATAATATCAAAACACTGGGCTAAGTGGCAAGCTGGTCACTGGGTCCCTGGGCACCTGCACACTTGGGTTGTTAGCGAGCTCTCTGTGGCTGGCCAGCTCCCCACCCACAGCCTGGGCTCACTGCTGCTTCTGACCCGGTCCTGGAGGGGAGAGATCTTTCTGCATGGTCATGCGTGGTCCCTTCTGCCTGGAAGCACCACTCAGTGTCTGTTTCCTTTCCAGCCTCATGATGTCTGTTTGTCTCCGGCCCTCTGTCCTCTGCGCTCTGCCCTCTTCTTCTTCCATCCCTCTTCTTCTCTCCCTCCTCTTTCCTGCTATTCTCCCCTCTTCTTCTCCGCCCAGGGTGCACTCATTTTTCATCTGAAGGGTTACCCTTCTCCTTTCATGTTTCTGTAGCCCTAATTCTCTTTCTTTTACCCACCTTGCAAATCCTCCGAGCTGTTTTAAGGGCCGGGCTCTTGTACCATAAAAGCCGGAGAGATGTACAGATGACTTCTGCCTTCCATCCTGCCGTATTCCTCCTATGAGACAATGAACCAAAGAGGGCTGACCCTGCTTGAAACAAGCAAAGTAAAAAAGAGAACTACAAGGAGCAAAAAGCATAGTGAATATCTTAAAATGTTATCCTAGCACAATATGTAATATGTTCCAGAAACACTGATGCCCATACGGTATTCAAAACAGAGTTAATTTTCAGTTATCTGGAAAGTAGCATAGCTGTGAGGCAGCTTGTTCTCATGCCTCCTAAATAAATAAGTAGCATGTTAATATACACCTATGATTAGCATTGAGCAGCACATCCCCAAACCTGTTGCATGGAGCACTTAGTACTCTAATTTTGGTCCAAGAGGAAAAGTCTTCTGTAATCAAAGCAATTTTTAAAATGTCATCCTTCTTGGAGATTTAGGAAGGATCTTCGCATGTGAAGAACTCTGAGAAGTTGGAACCTGGTCCTGCCTTATTTGATCATGGAGAACTGATTTAATTAATATCAGGTGGAAGTTGTGTTGTGTGGAACACACATTATAAAGAGCTGTCTGCTCTTCATACTGATGGCCAACTCAAGGTGGAAAAGGGCAAGAAGTTTTCTGTGGTGTGTGCTGGAAACAGAGACACAGATTGGGTGAAACACCACTGCCGAGGAAGGAGCAAGCAATAACCTCTGGAGCAGGGAGCCCTTATCTTCAACCTCAGCCTGAAGGGTTTTGTAGCCCAAGGCTGTACCTGCCAAAGCTGTCAGGTCCACTTTCTAGTGAGTAGCACAGGTGATGCAGAGGCTCGCAGTGCTGAGCTGCAGAGAGCGGGGCCAGGGCACGGGTCCCTGCTTGGAAGCCACCCTCTCTCCAAGCAGGATGAGAACTATTTGGATCTTCCAAAGCAATGACATCCCATACCTGTTTGGATCCTCAAGAAATAAAGAAAGGGAGTTATTTCAGATGTTAATGTCTCTGGCACTATTTTTTTTTTTTTTTTTTTTAGACAAAGTCTCACTTTGTTGCCCTGGCTAGAGTGAGTGCTGTGGCGTCATCCTAGCTCACAGCAACCTCACACTTCTGGGCTCAAGCGATCCTACTGCCTCAGCCTCCCAAATAGCTGGAACTACAGGCATGTGCCACCGTGCCTGGCTAATTTTTTCTATATATTTTTAGCTGTCCAATTAATTTCTTTCTATTTTTGGTAGAGACGGAGTCTCGCTCTTGCTCAGGCTGGTCTCAAACTCCTGAGCTCAAACAATCCGCCCGCCTCGGCCTCCCAGAGAGCTAGGATTACAAGCGCGAGCCACCACGCCCGGCCCTGGCATTATTTTTAAACAGAACAAGCACTTCCTTGGATTACCTCGTCTTCCCTTTGTGAAGGTAGGAAAAGGCTCAAACTCAACAAAAAAATCGCAGAAATCGTTCTCTGAAAAGATGAAAGGCATGGAAAACTATGTAATAACAGATCAAGACAGGTACTAAAATATTCTGGCCACTGAAACAGTCAGCTCATCAGAAAGTTTCAGGTACCAGTTCAGAGCCTCCTGACACACAACCCAGATACCTGTAATTTCAGTTCAAGAAAGATTATTTGGACAACTAACATGCATTATCACTTTGCTAGGCACCATAAGGATCATAAAATACAAAATTCAATTTTTTTAACTGATGGTATGAGGCTCTTTTCGATATAGCCACGGTCTAAGGATCTTGGAGTCATATCTCAAGCCTTCCTTCCTTATACTCTACATTCCGGGTTTAGAAGTTTTCCTGCAGTTCTTTAATCTCATTGTGCTTTTTTCACCACTCTGTGTCCTGGTGTTTCTTCCAGGGATTCCTTTTTCCCCTGCTCACACTTTAGTCTACTGGGCAAATTTCTTTTTCTCCTCCAAAATGCAGATCAAGCGTCATGTCCACCATGAACAGTTTGCAGAATGGCTCCAGTCCCTCAGAGGTTTGGTTTGTCTGCCCTCTGCGTTCCCACATCATCTTGGAGATATGTCTATGGCAGGAAGCCTAGGAGACTTTAAAAAGTAAGAGCTTGGAGCCCCTGCTCTCTAACTTAGCTGTATAATATTGAGCAAGTTGCCTAATCTCTTTCTATGCATCAGTTGCCTCATTTTTAAATTGTGAATAATGGCTCCTTCACATGAAGTTTAAATGATAGAATAATGGGCTTTGCACAGTGCCTATTACTTATAAGTGTCGCACCAAAAGTTTGGTTATTGGATTGCAAATAGTAGTTTTCTTATTTTTCTTTTCTTTTCTTTTTTTTTTTGAGATAGGGTCTCACTTTGTTGCCTAGGCTAGAGTGCAGTGGCATCATCATAGCTCACTGCAACCTCAAACTCCTGGGCTCAGGTGACCCTCCTGCCTCAGCCTCCCGAATAACTGGAACTGCAGGTGTGCACCACCATATCCAGCTAATATTTCTACTTTTTGTAAAGACAGAGGTCTCACTATGTTGCTCAGGCTGGTCTGGAACTCCTGGCTTCAACTAGTCCTCCTGCCTCGGCCTCCCAAAGTGTTAAGATTACAGCCAAGAGCTACCACACTCAACCAATTAGTGGTTTTCTACTCTTTCTACCAATTTTCTACTCTTCATCCATGTGTGCCTCAATTTTTTTTTCCCAGAGACGACATTTTTATTGGGGCTGGGGAGATAGTCCTGCATGAGCAGGTAGCATTAAGAGTTATATTATTAGTAATGCGACTCTACTGACATCCATAGCCACATTCTCATCAAGGATATGTGGGCAACAGCTATAAGGTTTCCTGTACCTTTACATTTTATTCTGAAATCTCCTAGGCAAACTAAAATGAAATAGAAATACTGCAATGAATATCTGTATACTCATCATCCAGCTTAAGAAATAAAATTTTCAGGGCTGGGCGCGATGGCTCTCGCCTGTAATCCTAGCTCTCTGGGAGGCCAAGGCAGCCAGATTGTTTGAGCTCAGGAGTTCAAGACCAGCCTGAGCAAGAGCAAGACCCCGTCTCTACTAAAAATAGAAAGAAATTAATCGGACAACTAAAAATACATAGAAAAAATTAGCCGGGCATGGTGGTGCATGCCTGTAGTCCCAGCTACTTGGGAGGCTGAGGCAGGAGGATTGCTTGAGCCCAGGAGTTTGAGGTTGCTGTGAGCTAGGCTGACGCCACGGCACTCACCCCAGCGAAGCAGCACAGTGAGACTCTGTCTCAAAAAAAAAAAAAGAAAGAAAACTTTCAGAGTAACTTAGTGTGGGCCTCAATTTCAGGAACTGCCATATTGGTTTTGTATTCTCAGTTCTTAGTATAGCGTCTAACACATAGTAGGCACTCAATAAACAGCTTTAATGAAACCATTGATTAGCTAATTAATTGATGGAGAGATGAATGAGTTCTGTTTCTAGGGGGGGGATACTCTCCTCTAGGAAAGAAGGCAGGAGTAAGCTAATCAACACACAGGGACAATACGGACCTGAAGGCCACAGGAGCCCAGAGTCCTAAGATGCAAGGCAGGCTGGCACCTGGGGAAGCCAAAGAAGCACGTGAAGAAAGGATACAAATTAGGACACAATTTAGTAGAAAGAAGCAGGTAAATCATCCTGGGCTCAATATACCCAGAGGCTCGGATCTCTTTCAGGATGAAGGAGACCAGTGCGTATTTGAAGACTTTGGAAGGAAAAATCCACAGGGGAGGGAGATCTGAAGACCCTGCAACGAGCAGTGAAGGGATGAGAGCACAGCCTGAGTCCTCAGAGAGAGTCAGGGACAAGGACACAGCAGGAGGCTTGCACAGTGGGACAGGAGAACACTCTTTTCTGAGACTGAAGTAAAGAGGAGAGAATGACTTTGGAGACCAAAAAAGTATAACATGGAAGGAGAAGAGGAGTAAGAAAACCCATGTATCATGTGGACTTGATATTCTCAGTGATATTGGAAGCAAACTTGTCTACTGGAAGAGTAGGGATGGGAATCTAAAGACACAATCCAACAGAGTGGTCAAGAACACAGACCCTACCACCCGGTATCAAATCCGGGCACCATTACAGATCTGCTGGGTGGCCCTGGGAAAGTTTCTTAAACTCCTCATGACTCAGTTCCCTCATCTGTAAAATGGGAAAGATAATCATGGCTATTTATCCCATAGAGTTACTGGGGGGATTCAATGACTTAGCAATTGTTGAGCACTGGAATACAGTAAGTACTATAGCAGTATTTGCTATTGCTGTTAGAGGAGCCTCGCAGATATTAGGACATGACTGGACTTAGCCATTAGGGAAAGTGCCCTGGAAAATAAATAGGAAATCGTGATTATGCAATACATGAATGTATAGTGGGCATAGCCAGTGTGGTCTTGTGTCTTTTTCAGCAAGCGGGGAACAGAAGCAGAGAACAGAGAAAGTGGGCATTTGCCCCTGGGGGCTTGGGACAAAGCGGTGTGGACAGAATACAGTTAGAAGACAGGATTCTAGAATAGCGATGAGGACATTAAAGTAGCCAAATACAAAGTCTCAGCCAGGCAAGGAGTCAAGAGAAGCTAAGCATGGACTAATGGACTGATTATGGGCCTGGGGAGTAGTTCTTATCCATTCATTAAGGCTGGAGTTAATAATGGCTTTTAAGCTATGGCATAGTCACTCTCTCCTGGAAGTGTCTTTAAAGTTGGCAACGAGAACCAAAAGGCTATTTGGCCTTGAGTAGGTGTGAAATATTTTTCTGAGCAAAGGAATGGCCCTGGAAATAGATGATATAATTATTCCAGACTCCCTTCCCATCCATGCTCTGTCCCTCCTCATCACTTTTCTGCACACACAGTCAAACCCCCGAAGCAAGACTAGCTCATTCAGGGGAGTGGAAGACCCACTGATGCTGAAGGACAAGTTCCATTCCTGATTGGGGTAGAGAAAAAGCCAGCCAAGAAGGCTGTTTTGGGAGAGTGGAGACATTAAATGCAAGACCTTGGCAGGAGGGAGTGCAGGTCACAGAAGTGGTCAAGGGTGGGGAACGGTGAGTCGGTATTACAGACAGATCAGTGACATGATGCCTCGCATGGAGGATGGCAGGAGAGGCTGGGCAGAGTAGGCGATGGTGTCCTTGGGACCTAGGTCAGCAAAAGAGACACCTTCTGAAGTTTGGGGAGGATGATATTAGCAACAGTGAATTTAGAGAAGGAAAGTGCAAGGTGGCTCAGTGGTCCAGATATGGTCTGGGGACAAAGGAGCAGAAAATAGACAACACGTTCTCTACTAAACAGGATCTTGCAAAGCTGAACAGGGAATCTTAATTTTCCTAAAATTCCCTCAGGCTATTTAATGCATTCACCTCAGCAAAATTTGGCCTTCTCTCCTCTCTGTCTCCTGTCTGGGCATACCAGGATCCACAGCCTTCTGACATCACCCATCACACACTTTCAGTACTCAGAAAATCCCCAAGAAACATTTGTTGACTGATTATCTGTCCTCCAGAACAACACTCATGTCCTGAACCAGTACCTCCCAGAAAAGGTCTAAGGCTACAGGAAAAGTAAAGGAATAATGCTTGTGAGGACTCGTGGAAAACTACAAAGAACCATTCAGATTCAAGAGGTAATTATCACACCCTCAGGGTTTTCTCCTCTTAGAAGTCCTTTTTGAAAAGAAAGTTCATGGACTAATTCATACTAATGTGTTAATGGTTCACCATATCTTAGGCTATTAACCCACCCTGAGTCACTACATTAATTTTAGGAAAATTCAAATGTATTGAAGAAAAATTTAAAAATAATAAAAAAAAATCCCTCTTAATTCTATAATTCAGAAATAATAACAACATTTTGGTTATGTACTTTCAGTCCTTCTGCTAGGTCCATACATATATATTTGCAATATACTTTTATACAGTGTAGTAAGCCAAATAATGGTTTCCCCCAAGTGTCCACATCCCAATCCCCAGCACCTTTGAACATGTTACTTTATTGCAAATAGGATTAAGGTTATGGATTTTACACAGGAAGATTTCGTGCTGGATTATCCAGGTTTTGTAATCATATGTGTCTTTAAGAAGGGAGTGTCTTTCCCTGCTGAGTAAGAGAGATAAGATAGAACAAGGAGAGGTTCAAAGTGTGCAAGGAACTTGACCCAACTTTGCTGGCTTTGAAGACAGAGGAAGGGGCCATGAACCAAAGAATGCGAGGGGCTGTTAGAAGGTGCGAACTGCTGTCGGTTGACAGCAAGCAAACTCGGGTGTCAACCCTGCATCCACAGGGACTGATTCTGCCAACAACCTGAGCAAGGAAGGAAATGGCTTTTCCCTCAGAGCCTCCAGAAAGAAACACAGCTTTGCTTGTGCTCTGACTCGAGCGCGGTGAGACTCGTGTCTGAACTGTAAAATAGCAAATCGTGTTGTTTTAGGCCATTGAATTTGTGGTAATTTATCACAGCAGCAACCAAAAATAATACACATATTTTGAATTATGTTTTATAGATTTTTTTCTTGCTATTTTTAAGACAAAATTATATCAAGAGCATTTTCTCATTTCACACGTTTTTTTATATTTTATATTGGTTCATATTAGTCCATCACACGGATTTATGGTGATTTATTTAGCCATTCTCATCATTGTATAATATGTTTAGGCTGAGTTTAATTTTTTGCTTTTATAAATGGTGTTATAATGAGCATCCTAGAATGTGAATTTTTGGTCCATAGTGCTTATAATTTTCTCAGAACTGATTTCCTGAGGTGTAATTACCAGATCAATTCATGGAGACATTTTAAGTTTTTGATTCTCCATTCTAAAATAAGTTTCTGGGAAGTAGCAAGGTATACACCCATCCAGAATTTGGGAGTGTTTATTTCATCTCATTATCAACTGAGCTCCATTTGGCTGATTTTCTAATGTCAATTTCTTACATGAAAATAGTATCTCCTTGTCATTTTATTTGCATTTCTTTGATAACTAGTGACACTGAACATTTATTCGTATGTGAATCATCTATTCATATTTTTTTTTTACTGATTTTCCAATGAAGGTCTTAGGGTTTTTCATATTGATTTGGAAAAACTCTTTATCCATTTGTGATATCAGTCCTCCATCATATTTAACACAAATTCCCTCAATTTGACATTTACCTTTGAATAGTGTTTATAATCTATCTTGACACATTGAATTCTTAACCTAATATGTGGTCAAATCTATTTTCTTCCTCCATATTTTCTTCCATCGCTTTAGAGATTTTTCTGTGTTAAAATCAAATAAACATTAACCTATATTTCTTCTTGTATTTTAAGGGTTTAATTTTTTTTTCATATAAGGATTATACCTATCTGGAATTTATTTTGGTTTATGAAGCTACTAAGGTAGGACTGTATTTTTATTATTTTCCAAATATTTAAATAGTTCTGAATAATTTTTTTTTGTCTTATCTATGAAAGGCACTGTTTTTTAACTAAAGACTTCAGGAGACAAGATATCATACCCCCAAAGACTCTAACATGCAATTTCAGGCTCTGTGATTAGCGGTGAGTTAGGTTTCCTTTTTTTTGAAGGGTGTTGGAAGCAGTGGGAAGGGATTTCTCAGCATCTCTCAGACGAACCCAAGCAAGCTGTAAATTAGCTTCCTGAGTGCTGACAGTCACCTCGCCATTATTCTCGCATTTAAGATCAAACATTGTAAAGGAGAGAGAGATACGTGAGTTGTGACATCCTAAAGCAGAGCTTCTGCAGAGACCATGTCCTTTTGCACAAGTGCGTTCCCAATAAATACTGCGGCCTGTGTCCACAGGAGTGTAAGCTCCCCAAAGGCGAGACAATCCTCTTCTATTTCCACCCTCCAGCTCCTCTCACATAGTCCTCTGTTACCCCCAAACTGGCCCTCCTCACTGATTTTTCTGGGTGCTGACGATCAAACCTGAATGCCAGTCCTTGGCTCCAGACTCACCTTGTCTCAATCCCTTATCTCAGCCTCTTATGCCTTTTTTGTTGTCATTCCCTCAATTCTGCTCTCCCACACCCTCCCTCCATCTAGAAGAAGGAAGTGCATTTGTGAGCATTTATCTTTCCAGGAATAGCCTCTGAGGCACAGAGAAGGGAGAAAGCAGAGGAAGGAGAAGCCAAGCCAGTGGTGGAGGAGCCAGGCCAGGGCTGCTAGCCCGGCTCTGAGCTCATCAGGGCACGATGGCCACTGCTGCTCTGTGGCTGCCAGCAGAGAACACAGAAGGAGAGCTGGCTTCTCCCTAGTCATTTTCCTGGGTGGCAATTGAGATTTCTCAGAGCTGATGTCAGACATCAATGATCAGAAGGAGCCATTTAAAGCTGTTTCTTAGTGGTGTAACTAGGTTTGAGGTATGATAGAAAGTTTAGGGGTGGAGAGAAGGGAGAAAGAGTGGTCTGAAGTCATTCTGGACCCACAAAGCAAGGATCCTAATTGCTGCTTAGCAAGGAGCTCTTGTGTGTAGAGGCTCAGCTACTTCCCTGGGCCGAGGGTTTGCCCTGCCCACCTTATCCACACAGATGACAGAGATTTACTTTTTTAGGGGGAACAAAGAACCAGGTAGCACTGACCTGAGTTTCCCTCCAGACCAACCTTCTTCTCCCAGAGAAGATTGGGAGACAGGGCCAGACACCATGTTCCACAGCAGGCCAGACAGCTCTGAGGATGGGGGCAGGTGTGCATGGCGAATACATCACAGACATCAACGCCCCAAAGGAAGAGCACCTCTACCAGCACCTGCTCAGGGATTTTGCCTTTCATTGTCCTTCATTGTTCCGCTTCAGCCTGATACCTCCTGGAAGAGAAAATATACTTCTTCATGGGAGGGGAACAGGAATGGAACAAGGCCAGCCAAGAAGTCCTAAGAAATGATCTAGCCTCTACGCTTCTGTATTTGGGAGCTTGAAAGTTGGAACTGCAGCGGAGGGCATGGGTACCATGGCAACATGGTGGCCCAATCGAAGGGGCAGACCCCAAAGAGGGCTCAACTTTGGGGTATATCTAGAAGAGAATCAGAAACACTTCCATTGATCTCATCCAAATTTCTAACGTTATCTTTCTCTCTAGTTATGCCAGTGGATGCTCCAATTAACATTTTACCTGAATGGCCTTCTGTATTCACTAAGGTCATTCTGAAAATCTTTAGAATTAGTGCATCAAGTCAAAACAACTTTTTACAAGCATTTACATGTGTGACATTCCCTGTATAACATACAAAAACATATAAGATCCAAACTCTAACTTCGAGAAGCTTTTGGAGCCCAGACATCAAGTCTTACAGAGCTAAATGTAAGTTCTAAGTGACGGTGCAAGATAGCAATAGAAAAGTGGTAACGAAGCAGCAAATGCTTAATCATCCATGGATAGTGTCAAAAATATATTACTGAGGGGTTCACACTTGACAGGATTTGAGCTGGGCCCAAGATGGGCAGGCGCTCTCTGCCCAGCTGGGAAGGATGGGAGAGGGGGACCGCCCAGAAGAAAGGAAAGCACAGGGCAGAAAGCAGGTGCGCTCAAGGAGCAAACTATAAACCCTCTGGCTGGAGTCAGAGCTTCTGATGGGGCTATGTGGGAGATAAGTTTATTATAATAGCTCTAATTTTAGGGAATGGACATGAAATGGGGCATGTTTGATACTAGGATGGGGTGTGAGCCTGGGAATTAGAGGGAGGGTGATCAGGACCCTCCGGGAGAAGCATACGGGCACTGGGGCCCCAAGGGACGAGAACACTTAAGTCGGTGAGCCATGAAGATAAATTTACCCAATTTTTCAGCTTTGCTAAAAACCACCCCTGGGGATGAGACGCCAGTAACACATTCATTCCAGAGCAAGCTGATCAGCATGTAGGAAGGGATTGTCTGTGACTGTCTTGGGAGCCTAAGTGGCGCTTAATGAAGGCTAAATGCTGCCTTTAATATTACAAACACAAAGCATGTGACTTGCTTTGTGTTTTTAAAGAAAAGCAAAGAAAATATCCCAATTGGTGATAAAATCATATGTACGAAGGTACACGCAAGAAAGTGCCCACAAGGATGCATGAGCTATCAGAACTTCGATACGTATGTGTATATATGATATTATGCTCTAAACTGCAATTTAACGTTATTGTTTCTCAGTTAAACACCTCATACGTTGTTTCAGACCAGTTTCAAGCATCTTGACCACAGAATCTTACAAAAGACGAACCACTTTTTCTCCAGCAAGAGTCTGTGGCATGATTGCGCTTGTGTTTGTCTCCTTACCAACAGTGGAAGGAATCCCAAGTTGAATCCTGTCCCATCGTCATGGCCATGAAACCTTCCATGCTCTGGCCTACACTGATCTTTCCATTTTCCATATGGTTAGATGCATATGATATTTAGTTTTTCCTGACCTTTCCCTTTAACATGTATGACTCATTGCCCTATCAAGAGTATGGGATCTTGCCACTAGCAGTATGGGCCTCGTTTTAGAAATTAGAAGTGCAGCATCTCAGGCTTTCCTGTAGACTAAACAAATCGTTATCCACAATTTAATAAGACCCTGAGAGATTCATGTTTGAGAGACATTTCTCTAGGATACAGAGACCTTATTTTTGTATTTTGCTCATATTTACGTCTCCTTGTAATTACATGGAACCACGGTGGCCATGAAGTAGATTGAACATATTCTTGTTGAATTTAGTTGAAATGGCCCTCAATGGCCAATCATGCTAACAAAGAGAAGATGTCCTTACTATTTTATTTGATTCAAACAACCACCCAGAGAGACAGGAAAAACTCTGTTTTATCCCTATTTTACAAATAAGGAAATGGAAGCTCAGAAGAACTTCCTAATTTCTTAAGGTCAAACTTCTGAAATTTAGACAATACTAAAGACTTTCCGAGGAAATTGAGATCAGTTTGGTAGTATATACATTTAACAATATTAATTCTTCCAATCTATGAGCATGGATTATCTTTCCATTTTTTGTGTGTGTCCTCTTCAATTTCTTTCATCAGTGTTTTATAGCTTTCCTTGTAGAGATCTTCTACTTCTTTGGTTAAATTTACTCCTAGATATATTTTTGTAGCTCTTGTAAATGGGATTGCTTTCTTGATTTCTTTTTAAGATTGATCATTATTAGCATGTAGCAAAATGCTACTGATTTTTTAATGTTGATTTTGCTGCAACTTTACTAAATCTGTTTATCAGATTGATAGATTCTTTAGGTTTTTTTAAAAATATAAGATTGTGTCATCTATAAGCAAGGATAATTTGACTTCTTCCTTCCCAATTCGGATGCCCTTTATTTCTTTCTCTTGCCCAATTACTCTAGCTAGGTCTTCTAGTACTATGTTGAATAATAGTAGTGAAAGTGGGCAACGATGCTGGGAAAACTGGATATCCATATGCAGAGGAATAAAACTAGATCGCCATCTTTCATGATATATAAAAATCAACTCAAAATGGATTAAAGACTTAAATGTAACACCTGAAACTACAAAACAATTAGAAGAAAATATTGGGGGGAAAAATATAGGACATTACTCTGGGCAAAGATTTTTTTGGGTAATCTCTCAAAAGCAGAGGAAAAAAGAAAAAATAGACAAATGGAAATCCATTAAGACAAAAAACTTCTGCAAAGCAAGGGAAAAATTAACAAAGTGAAGAGACAACCTACAGGATGGGAGAAAGTATTTTCAAACTATCTATCCAACAAGGGATTGATTATAAGAATATATAAGGAACTCAAACAAGTCAATAACAAAAAAAAAATCTGATTTAAAAATGGGCAAAAGACCTAAATAGACATTTCTCAAAAGAAGACATACAAATAAATGGCCAACAGACTTGCGAAAAAATGCTCAACATCCCTAACTATCAGGGAAATATTGATATAAACCCAAACCACAATGAGAGGTCATCTTACCTCAGTTAGAATGGCTATTATCAATAAAACAAAAAATAAATGCTGGTGAGGATGTAGAGAAAATGGAATGCTCAATCACTATTGGTGGAAATACAAACTAGTACAACCATTATGGAAAATAGTATGGAAGTTCCTCAAAAGCTAAAAATAGAACTACCATGTGATCCAGCAATCCCACTGCTGGATATACACCCAAAAGAAATAAAATCAGTATATCCAAAAGGTATCTCCACTCCCATGTTTATTGCAGCACTAGTCACAATAGCCAAGATAAGCAGTCAACCTCAATGCCCATCAAGATTCATTGATGGATAAAGAAACCATAGTATAGATACACAATAGAATATTACTCAGCCATGAAAAAGAATGAAATCCTGTCATTTGCACACCATGAATGGAGCTGGAGGTCATTATGTTAAGTGAAATAGCCAAGGCAAGAAGGACAAATATATGTTTTCACTCATAAATGGAAGCTAGAAAAGTGGGTCTCATGGAGGTAGAGAGTAGAATGGTGGTTACCAGGGGCTAGGAAGGGAAGGGGAAGAAATTGATGAAGAGAAGTTGGTTGATAGGTACAGAAATACAGTTAAATACAAGGAATAAGTTCTAATATTTGATAGTATGACAGGAAAATTACCTATAACAATAATTTCTGATATATTTCAAAATAGCTAGAAGAGAATTGTAATCTTTTTTATTTTATAAAACAATTTTATGTATGATGACTTTATTTAATCTTTACATCACTTTATGATGGCTATTTTTATGTCTCCATTTTGCTAATGAAGGAAAGGCATAAAGCGGTTAAATTACTTGGTCAGAGTCACGCAGATAATAAATGGTCACACTAGGCATGAGAGTTAGTGGCACTCTTTTTACTATTAATATATCTCTCGATAACCCTCCAAAGCTCACCAACATTCAAAGAAATACAAAATGAGGAGGCATAGTTTACACCAATAAAGAGATTCCATTTGACTATTAAATTAGCAAATATTTTTTTAAATTACAATATTCAGATTAAAAGATGTGAGATTTGTCATTCTCCTAACTGCCTAGTGGGGGTGTATATTGGCCCAAACCAGTTGGAAATCAAATAAAGTTTGCATGCGGGAGAGTTTGAAAAGTTTCATATTTTTTCATCTAATAATTCCACTACAGGTAATCTATCTTTAGTTAAAGTGGAAAAAATAAAAAGAAGTTTGTTGAAATTTATTTTAATGGTGATTACAAAGTGATAATTTCCCAAAGAGTGTAGTGACTTAATGCTACACTAAGAAATGGAATATTATGCAACCATTAAAATAATGTTTATGAGATGCTTTTATCTTACTTTATTATTTTTTTAAATTTCAGAATATTATACGGGTACAAACATTTTGGTTACAGATAATGCCTTTGTCACATCCAAGCCAGAGCTACACGCATGCCCTTCCCCCATACAGTGTGTGCCGCACCCATTAATTGTGAGTTTACCCACTCGCACCATCCCCAGCCCACCTGACCAGCACCCAGTGAATATTATTTCCACATGAGCACCTTAGTGTTGATCAGTTAGTACCGATTTGATGGTGAGTACATGTGGTGCATGTTTTTCCATTCTTGTGATCTTTCTCTTCAAAGGATGGGCTCCAGCTCTATCCAGGATAATACAAGAGGTACTAGTTCACCATTGTTTTTTGTAGTTGAGTAGTACTCCGTGGTATACAAATACCACATTTTATTAATCCACTCATGTATTGATGGGCACTTGGGTTGTTTCCACGTCTTTATAATTGTGAATTGTGCAACCTACAGAATGTGAGAAAATGTTTGCATGTTGCACACCTGATAAAGGGCTGATAACAAGAGTCTATATAGAAATTAAGAAAATTAACAAGAAAAAAATCAAACTGTCCCATCAAAAAATGGGCAAAAGACATGAACTGAAACTTTTCAGAAGACAGAATAATGGCCAGTAAACATATAAAAAGTTCTCAACATCTCTAATCATTAGGGAAATGCAAATCAAAACCACAATGAGATATCACCTAACTCCAGTGAGAATGGCCTTTATCAAAAAGTTCCAAAACAACAAATGCTGGTGTAGATGTGGAGAGATAGGAATATTCTTACACTGCTGGTGAGACTGCAAATTAGTACAATCCCTGTTGAAAGTAATTTGGAGAGACCTCAAAGTACTAAAAATAGAAATACTATTTGATCCAGCAATCCCACTACTAGGCATCTACCCAAAGGAAAAAAAGACATTGTATAATAAAGACATCTGCACTCGATTGTTTATGGTACCATAATTCACAATTACAAAGAATTGTAATCTTTCCAACACAAAGAAAAGATATTCAGGTGATAGATATGCCAATAAACCTGATTTGATCATTGTACATTTAAACATGTATCAAAATTATCACATGTACCCCCCAAATATATACGACTATTATGTATCAATTAAAAAATATTTTTAAAAGGATAATTAAAGACAGATGGTGACTACCAAAGGGAAAGAAAGGAAAATTTAGAAATGATTGGAAAACACACTAACATTTGAGAAAAATTTTACTCTGGTTTATCTTCTAATCTTAATTTCAAACTTCTGATCTCCTGTGCATGCTACTCATACACAAAAGAATAATGAACAGACTGTGTGAAATTTTTTAACAGTATCTTTGAGTAAATATACTCCTGGGCCCACACACACACAAACATGGATTGAACCCATAGGATATGCTAAATATAGAATAGAAGGATTTATAATCTGTGTTGGTGTTTCTAACTGCCTTGTCCCAAAATAACCTTGCCTAAAAAATAAAACGTCCTTTACTCCAGGTATCTTTTAGGAAGGAAGAGGAGGATCTAACATTTTTCTCATCTTGCTTTTCCCCAGGATAAATGGAGACTATTCTCAAAATAAGGATGTCGAGTCCATTGTTACCTACCTTTGTTTTTTAGACATAGCACTAGAAGTGCTGGTGGTATTTCTTCGAGAAAAATACAATAAATTTTCCCAAAAGGTTAATCATAATTTTTTAGAAAAAAAAATACATATAACAATCAATTGCATTGATTTACACTCACGGCAAATAGCTAGAGATGACATAAAAAAGATTCTATTACAACTGAAACCATTAAATGCATATCTATTTAATTCAATGCATAAATGATTTAATTATTCAAGTAAAATTTAAAACTCCTAATGGGAGAAATAAAAGATGAGAGGAATAATTGGAGAGATATATATTACTTTTTATTGGAAAGACCAAACGCAATAGTAATGACAATAATTCCTAAGCAAATATTTATAGATTTTATACAAAACCAAGATCCCAAATGAATACATTATAGACTCTGACAAACTCAAAATGTAATTCATTTGGAAGAATAAGCTATCAAGAATATCAAAATGTTATTTTAAAAAAGATACTTATAACGCTTGCTATACCAGATTTTAAAACATGATGTAATTATAGCAACAATTATCAAAACAATCAGTTATTGGGTTAAAAATAAGGGAGGTTGACCAGTGGTTTAGATTAGTAACTCTGAATTAAGTACTTAACATCCAAATAACCACGGCAACAGCCACATTACGCTGGTGACTTACATCAAATTTACTCTCAACCAAGACCTCAAATCTTTTTCACATGTGGTATTATTTACCCAAGTATTTCCTATTCTCTAGTTTGTTGAGGGATAATTTTCAAAATGAGGTAAAATCATGATTCTCACAGAAATATAAAATGAGCATACATTAAATATTTTATTTAACTCATTTTTTAGTGAGAGAACCAAACAGATATTATTGCCCGTTCAAAAGAGAATCCAAAGAACAGACACACTTATAGATTAGGAATATTGAAATGAATTTGCAAATAGACATAAAACTGGCTAATTCTCAGTGTCACTTGAACTTATACAGGACAGAATTTATTTGCAAATCTATAGACAAGAATTATTTTTCACTGCTTGGGTTATCTACAACTTACATAATTATAAAACAGCTCAAAGGTAATAAAAGGTGCAGAATGCCTGTAGAATCGAAATCAGCTAACCCAGAAGCATGTGTTCTAAACAATACGGAGTTTGTCTTTGAAGTACAAATTTTTCTCCACAGTTTGCACAGCTGGGTTTTTTTGTATCCAACTGAAGAGTTTTACATGTGTGCACTAGATCCCATGTTGGTAGATTCAGCCTATCACTTTCTCATCTTTACCAGCTTCATGCATACACATATTCAATAAGGATGTTATCAATGCCATTGTTCAAACCATTGATTTTTCTGAAAACAAGTTGAACAGGACAGAAAATCAAAGTATATTTATTTCAACCATAAAGATGAGAAATCTTTCTTTAAATTGAAAAAGTAGAGGTGACCATCTGAGATAATACAGATAGAGAAATATCATTCTTTCAAACAGCAGAATGAGATAACAACCACAGAGAACAGAAAGAAACAGGAGTAGTAAAACAGAAGTGTTATTTCATTATCTCAGAAGTGTTTTTTTGAGAACGACTGGGTACCAGGCACTGTGCTAGGACTGAGGATGCTGAGACAAATGAAAGACAAACCCCCACACTTGTGGAGATTTATAGTCTGGAGTGGAGTGGGGGGAACAAAATTAAACAAACAATGTATACACTGAGACAATGGTAAGTAAATACCTAATGTGGTAAACGATATCAGAAAGAATTACAGCTGTTAACAACTGTACAGAGGGCAGGTATGGACATACTAATCATCCTCATCTCCACTTGTTTCAACCTTGTAGCTATTAGGTTTTTATCTTTTACTTTATCTTTTGGAGCATGTAAAGATGTTCGAAGTGGAAACAAGAAGAAAGATTTGAGAGTTGAGATATACGTAACTGCTACTTAACAGCAAAATAAAAATGGCAATGACTTGTGTCAGTTTTCTCCTCTTTCTGATCAACTAAACAATCCAATCAAGTGTTTCCTTTATGTAGGATGTACATGAAGAAGACAAAGTCTTAGCTGTTCAGATTCTCTTGTAACCAATTGAAATAAACACTGTTACTATAATACAAGCCAGACATTATAAAATAAGTTCGTTCTGCTGCAGTGGGAATTTACTTTTTCTATGCAGATAGAGCCATCTCTGTATATGCATATGATAAATGGTGATAATATTAACATAATTCTATAAAGAAATTAAAATTTAACTCACAGCTAGCAGAAGACATTTGCCACACCTTATAGTTGACAAAGGATTAATATTCAGGTTATTCAGATAATCTCTAAAATTAATAAGCAATTCTATAAAAATTGGGCATAAGATATGAACAGACATATGTTTTATGGAGTAAGAAATACTTATGGCCAATAAATGTATAAAAATGTGTCTAGCCTCAACAAAAGGTAGAGTGCAAATTAAAACCACAACTATTTTGCTCCCATTTGATTTGCAAAAATGTGGAAGTCTGACAATAAACAGTGTTGAAGAAAATGTAGAAATTCTATACATTATGGCAGAGGTATAAACTGGTACTACTCTGGGAAACAATTTGTTATTATCTAGTCAAATTAAAAATGTGCATTCCCTACTACATAACCCTTCT
This sequence comes from Avahi laniger, assembly GCA_963575035.1. Classification (NCBI taxonomy): domain Eukaryota; kingdom Metazoa; phylum Chordata; class Mammalia; order Primates; family Indriidae; genus Avahi; species Avahi laniger. The sequence goes on along the minus strand of CAUYSK010035151.1, from coordinate 35,762 downwards.
GATCTTGGGAGACATTTGCACCTGTGCTTCAAGAAATATGGACTTAAAAGTTTATATCAGCATTTTTGAAATTGTTGTACATGAAAAGAGCTTAATGTGCATTGACAAGAGTCTGGATAAATAAATTGCAGTGTATTCTTGTAATGAAACACCATATAGCTGTAAAAAAGAATTCTCACAGCACAAAGACGAGAAGGGAAAAGTTCCAGGAGCAGATATATGTGCAGTACTATATTGCATTTGTGTGAAGTTCAAAACTAAAATATTTGGGATATGAATGTGGTATAAACTATAAAAAAAAGCAACAGAATAATAAACACAAATTCCAGATAGTGGTTAGCCCTATGATATAGGGAGAGGGATCAGAGCAGGATAAATACACAGGGGCATCAGATGTTGTATATTTCTTAAGCTTGTTGGTGTATCCATTGATGTTCATTTCATTATTGCTCTTTAAACTGCTCATATTATATATATATTCTATCATATATATTATATTAAAATATATAAATGTGTATATATTTTTGTTAAGTATATATTATATAGATATATAAATCTCAAATATTTATATGTCAGTGCAGTTACCAATGCTTGGAGGTCACCCTTCAGAGAATGTGGGGGTTTTTTGTTTGTTTTTGATATGTTTCTCTTGCTCTGGGTATTTTGGTAGCAATTTGCTACTTTATAAATCACGCGAAACTGAAATTCTCCAAGTTTATTTTACTCCAACATGAAAATGTCTCTGCAAAATAATTGCTATAAAATGCCTTCTCTTCTGCACTGCTGTGTTGGGAAGGTGTTATAAATTATCTTAGCTTTTGGATGAAAAGAAAATAATTTCTAACATGAGTGCTATCTGGAAAGCTCTTCCTGCACACTCTGAAGTTCTTTATGGTGATTTCTTGTGTCACACTATCAAACATACCACCTGGCTGCAGCAGCTGTGGATAAAACCTGCCCACGTGCATTCTCATGGGGTCTGTGCTGTTTAATATTTTAATTCCTACCTCGAATGGATGTTACTTAGTGGAGTTGTGTCCACGGGTCCTGGGTCTCTCCCTGAGTTACTCTTGAGATCTACCCTCTCCATCTCTCTCTAGTCTGAATTCCTATCTCCCATCCTGACCAAGTCCTGCAGTCTGCCTTGTGGTGGTCACTGTGTCCTCAGAGACTCCGCTTGGAATTGTGAGAGGAAATTCATCTCCTGACTTCCCAAACATCAGCCATATCATCAGTCTCTGCTTGTATGCTAAATACTGGAGCAATACGCTCCTTATTTAAAGTGTTTTTTTTTTTATTTTTGCTATTACATCATTGCTTTCCACACCTATAAATACATTGGCCGCAGTGGGAAGGCACATCAGGTTCTGTCAGTCATTATCACTGATTCTCCAAGTTAGATGATCAAGCTTCACCCATGGTATGACACCTTTCCAACACCCTTGGCACTGGGGTGGACGGCCCTTTCGTAAAGGATCACCTCTTGTTTGCCCCAGTCAGTTATTTTCCCCACTTCATCTGCGTTATCACAGGAAACACAAAGACATGTCAGTGGCAATTATCAGGGACATGTGTTCCCAGGGATCATAAGAAATTTTCCAGCACATCCTAAGACATACATGTCTTCAGCCCCATGGTCTGCCCTGCATGTAGGACATATTGAAAGAGTTGACCACTCTTACACATTGACACCAAATATATGCAGAGTCAAATTTCTCACATTAAAATACAAAGTATGTCCAAAAAATTCCTTTTTTAGGTCAGTTGTTGAAATGTAAAACTTACTTTTCTCTAAAAACAGTGTTTGTAGTGTTGAGGCTGACCACAGACTTGGCCCCAATACCCTATCTCACCCACAAAGTGTCCGAATATTTCTTTGCATACAATTACAATGAAAATAAATTGAACACAACATTTTTGCAATATTGATATTAAAATATAACATACAATGAGAAAGTAAGAAAATAAGAAATCATTTTTAATGTACTTAAAATCTGATGCTTGAGGAAAGATCAGTTCATCTAGGAGAGACAAAAATGTAGATGAAAACTGAATGTTCTGGAAAGGGGATTCAGGTAATTTCAAGGATTGGTAGAAACTGATGACTGATGTTTTAGAAGTAGTAGAAGAAGAAGAGGAGGAATCATCATCACTATTCAAGCTTTTTTCTTCAGTATTTCTGTCTTTTCCTTGGTACAAACCTATCACTTATAGAACTCAAGTCATTAGTTGGCTCACAAAATGAAATACTAGAGAAGGGGAAAGGTTGAAATTGAGAAAAGAGGGGCTTTCTTGAGTAAACAAAAGAAAGAAATACCTCGAATAGGATTAATTGACTAAAGATCCACATTTTTTTAGCATGCATTCTGTCCAGCTCTATGCTAGGTGTTAGGAATATAAAGAAAAATAAAACAGTTGCTAGCATCATGGCACCAACCTATTGCAGTTGGTGGTGGAACAAAGTTGGGGGGGGGGTGCTGGGAGTCCGAACAGACAGGTAAACGTAAATTACACGATAATGTGCTAAAAACTGCATTAAAGAATGAGCAAGGTGCTGTTTGGGGGAATCTGGAAATGCTTCCCCAGAATGACATTTCATCTTCGAAAATGAATAGGAATTTTTCAGAAGGAACAAAATGTACTAAAACAGAGACATAAAATCATTTTGGGAATGATGTGAGGTTCAGAGCAAATGCAGGGAAGGAGCATAGGAAATGGAGGGAGATGAAGCTAAAGAAATAAGATGGAAACTAATCCTACACCCTTGAATGCCAAAAGAGAGTTTAAACTCAATTCTATCAGAAACTTGGAGACAACCGTTTCAATTTGTAATAGCATGTAGAAACAGCAAAGGAAGATTAACTGAGATGGAGTTAATTGATCTTTGCCTGGCTTAAAAGAGAGAAAACATCATCAGGAAACCATGGTTCCCTCTGTGGAGACAGAAAGGAGGTCAGAAGTCATTAGATCAGAGTGTTTCTCTGCCAAGGCGGCAGCTGAGTTAGTTTGGTGGCTTTCAAGGGGAAGAGAAGTTAGGGAAAGAGACCAGCCCTAGGGTCTGGGGAGTAAGAGGAGACGGTGCTGGATATTTGCAAGTGCATTTCTCAAACTCTTGCAATATAATTTCATCTGAAGATTAAAAGTAGAGTGATTTTGTATCTTTATGTCTATAATGACTGATGAAATGGAAACCGTGTCCCAACAGGTCATTTGCAAGTCCTGGGTCATAGGGAAATGGGGAATTCATGCTTAATCATTGACAGCAGCTAATGAACAATCCCTCGTTTGTCCCTCCCTTTGCCATTTCTGCAATGTGGTTCCTAGAATCATGCTTTTCTCTTTTTCGTCCTCCTCACCCTTGACTTTCACCAATAAAAGGGTGCTTTGGCAGCTATCAACCTCTTCTTGTGAAGAATGCTCTCTTCTAGTAAATTCATAGCATTTCACTAACTTCACATCTTCACATCTCTGATTTCTGGCTTTTCGCAGATAGTAAACTTTAGAACATTGTGCGGAGATAAAAATGTAACTAAACAAGAAAATCAGACAATAAAAACATTAAAAATGTAAAATTACAAAAACCTCACAGGTTAATCGGGGACAATATAGCTCTCAGGATGCCAAATCCCCTTATCTGATTCTGCTGTCCCTGGAGGAGCTGTCTTGGGCAGGGAGTGGATGGCTAAGCTCCAGTGCGTGAGCATTGCCGCCTTCTCAGCTGCTCGGGAAATGAAACCCATACACAGGCCTTTAGCTGTGTATAGAGAAGGAAGGCACTGCCACCTACAGGTTGTAAAATTAGGGACATAATAAATTAATAATTTAATTTGTAAAAAAAAGTCTTTTATTAATGTAACATTTTCATAGCCTTAAAAGCCGCCAAGATAGCTGGTTTATCCTTTAGCCTTCAAACAGATCAGTTCCTAAATATGCAAGAACTTTCACTGAGATTAGAGAAGCTCAGCATTCAGACAATTAAAATCCAGCCAAAGTCAGCTGCCCTGTAGGAACTGGGAATTAGGCTGGACTTTGCGCAAGGCGAGCAGTGAGGGAGCAGTGGGCCATTGTCTTCTAAGGCACTATTTAGACTCTGAGACCCACTGGGCCTCACTTTCCTCTTTTGGAAACTGAGGTAATGGACTAGATCCATGATTCCCAAAGTGTGGTCCCTGGACTAGTATCGGCAGCAACTCCTGGGACTTGTTAAATATTTAAATTTATAAGGCCCTGCCCCAGGCCCCAAACCTACCAAATTGGAAACTCCATAGGGGAGAGCCAGTAATGTGATGTAACAAGCCCTCCAGGGGATTACGACACGTACAGAAAGGTATGACAATCGCTGGACTAGATGATTTAGAAATATCCAGTGTGCAATTCCATACCACTGAGGGTGTCACTTGTAGTTCGACGACCTATCTGTGGAGAAGCTGTCTCCCCAGGAGACTGACCTGGGGGTGGGCGTCAGGGTAGAGGGCTTGGGGAAAGTTGGAGCTGAAGAAGCCGAGGTTCACCCCGTCACTGGATGACCATTCAGCCTTGGATGGACCATCTTGATGGTCAACTGAATGTCTACAAACTATTGTTCCCACAGAAGATTTTTCACCCTAGTCCATCAACAGGTAAGTGTAGCAGGTATCACTCTGTTCTGCCATCTGCTGTCGAAATTAATGTATCCCCTTGCTATATCCCAACTGCCAAGTAACATCCTTCAAGGCCCAGGTTTTCCCTCCACCTCCACAAGGCTTTTGTTAAAATTATATTTTTCTCTTCCTGAGTCCCTTTGGCCCCAAAGATCCATAGCAGAAAACTGAGTATTAATGACATGTCATCTTGGAGTGTTCTCAAATCGTTCCATGTGATTGTCTCATCTCACTCCCCAGAGCTCCCCAGGGATGTCTGCTGCTATGGTTCCTACATTCACCCCCATGCTCTGGCAAGTTCCCAGCGCAGCTCTGGCATAAAGTGGTGCTTAACAAATTATTAGTGATTGATTTTGTATGGTTCTCTGAGAATACAAATTTGAGTCCTTGAATAAATATTAAGCCACCACAATTTTTCTCCTCCTTTCCACATTGTGGTTGTAAGGGATTGTGTGAAAAGGTCATGTTGACTTAAAAATAGCTAAAAACCACACGAAACAGCAGAAATGAAAGAGCTGAAGTGGTGAAGGCTTCTTAGCATTATATTAGACCAATCAGGATAGAATAGTAGAATAGTCACTCCTCAAATTTCCTCTGTGATGGGGAATTTATTTGAGCAGTTAAAAAAACAAAATCTAAACTACACTGAACAAAAATTTGAATCATCCTTTTGAAGAAAACTTGGTAAAAGCTATGCTCAAATGTAGTTAGTACATTAGTACATTTTGGTTTCTTTTCTAGAAACCAAAATACCAGTGGTCATTTTTAGTATTGTGCAGTAATTATTGAAAGCCTCCCTGAACTTGTTGTGGGTTTCCTTTCACTAGGAAGAAGGAGAATGGGGGAAGACTGAGCTGGCTTTTGGTTGTCAGAGTTTCTCTAGTTGGGTGCTCTGCTGTGAGGCTCACCTGTTGTGAAGAAGAGTTGGGATCTGAAATTATCCCAAGCCCTTTTCTTTTACGTGAGGAATGTGAACATCTGAAGGTGCTCGTATGGCGTTTCCATGTCCAGCAGTTACACCACACACTAAGACCAAAAACTATGCAATTCATCATTGCCTCCAAGCTGCTAGCCCAGCTCTGGCACATAATAAGGCCTCCTTTGAAATGAATTAGGAAACACCCTCATATCCATAGTTATTTGGGAACAGTACCAAGTACAGTTTATTCTACCACTCTCGAATTTTATTTATACAACACTCATTTTAAGATGTCTGCTTGTATATGGTAAAGAGGCCACTTTGAGTAGGATAAAAATGGACGGGGTCAGAATTTGGTTCTTCATTGTGAAATAAAACAACATCATTTTAATGGATTCAGTCTGATTTTCTTAGGATTGGTTAGAAAGTCGGTTTTGGTTTGTGCATGCATTTTACAAACATCCACACTTTCTCTCCCACTGGCAGGCCTCGATGGTGTCCTCCTGAACTCTCCTCAGGGTATGACATTCTAAATGACCTAGGATTGAGAGAGGTTTTCTGCAGAGCCCAGAGCAGTTGTCTGGCAGCTGCATGGCGGAGGTGGTGGCATTTCAACAGCATGGGTCAGTGAAAGACTCTTTATTATCTAATGGCAGAGGACCAGGCTATAAAGTGCATTGTGTTCTTGGAAATCCTTTGAGATAAAAGGTGCAGAAGAGGGAGAATGGGCCCTATTCAACTTCGTGGAGGGCGATATGAGCCTGAGAACAGAGACTGTCTTCATGGACTTCGTGCTTTGGGTTGAAGGGGGCACTGGCAGCAGAGCCTCGTGGGTGCAGAGGGGTTAGGGACCCTCCTGTGGCTCCCCTGGGTGGCTCTGAGTCCAGGCACACAAAGACATTGCTAAAGGATCACTGCCCTGTTGTGAGACTCTTCTGAGGTCCCCCTGAAAGACATTTGCTGTGCTCCCATCCAGAGGGGCTGCAGAGTTCTCCCCCAGGGGCGGAGAGTGGGAACAACACAGATGCAGAATGGTGAAGCCCAGCCCTTCACCTCTCCCAGCACTTCTGCGATGATGGGTTGCCCTCAGCAGCAGACCTCACATAAGGCTCAGAACACCTCTAAAACAGGCAAGGCAGGATTAATATTTCTGCTTAATAGATGAGGAAAATGGAGTCCAAGATCTCAGGTGACTCGCCCAAACTTATGTAGCAAATGAACCAGATCTGGGACCAGAACCCATATCTTATCCTGGTTTAATGCTCTTCCTCCAACACTATGCAGCTCCTCTGAGCCTGCCTTTCAGGCATAAACTAGAACTGGAAGCCACGTGGCCCCACGGTCTGGGGCCTTTCCTGCTTCCCAACCACTCTGGATCCCCCCTGCTTTCCACTCCAGGTCAGGTATACACTCATCACAGTCGACTCTTGGGGGGCTGGAGATGGGGCAGGTCATTCACTTTGGGGGCCTACCATGGCAGTAGCAAAGGCATACTAGTGTCCTCAAAGGACCGACAGACTGCATCTCAAAGTAGAGCCACAGCCTCCAACCCCAACCCCAGGGCCTTACGGAGCCTCTCCAATTTCAGACAAAGGCAAACTAGAAGGCAGATTCAGATATTGAATCTCTTCTTTGGAAGAGGCTGGAGACACACTAGCTCCATTGAGCCACAATGAAAAGGAACTTTACGAATAAGCACAAAGCAGTGCAAGATTTTCTACATCTCCAGTCACTTCAACAAGCCTCCAAAAACACTCTAAGATTTTAGAATGCATGAGAGAAAATAGCCTCATTGACAGAGAAATGTCCCTTCGTTGACATGACCTTATGGAATTTCTGCATTGGATGTGTCCTGAAAATGCAAAACCCAAGTCACTCTGCCTCCTGGGGATCCAACAGCTGAGTGACTGGGGACAGTTTCCTTGTCCGCCAAGATGAAGACTAGGAACTGAACACCTGCTCTACTACTCCGAAAAGGCATGTGTATGTGTCATAGGAAAAGAGAATGCTATTTGCAAAAATGCTCTTTAAAATAGAGAGAACTTCATTTTTTTCCCCCCTTTTTGGTGATAGCAAAGAAATATAATGGCCATCAAAGAAGAAAATCTACATTACCACCACCTAGAAAGGTAGGCCAAAAAAAAAAAAAAAAAGATTTGTTTCATTTCTGTTTAAGTTTTTAAAAATGACATAAAGCACTGATTCTCAAACTTTAGCTGGGATCAGAACCTCCCAGTGGGCTTGTGAAAGCACAGATTTCTGGGACCAGCCCCAGAGTTTCTGATTCAGTAGGTCTGTGGTGGGGACTGAGATTTTTATATTTCTGACAAGTTCTCAGGTGATGCCCAGGCTACTGGTCTGGAGATCATGCTTTGAGAATCACTGATAATAGGGAATTTGAAACAAAATCACAGCACAATTCACAATTGCAAAGATGTGGATTCAACCCAAGCACCCATCAATTCATGAGTGGATTAACAAAATGTGGTGTATGCTGGATGCGGAGAGCACTGTATGGGAGAAGGGCACACTTATAGCCCTGGCTTGGGTGAGACAAAGGCATTATAGGTTACCAAAATGTTTCTGCCCCCATAATATTCTGAAGCAAAAAATGTGGTATATGTACACAATGGAGTACTACTCAGCGACGAAGAAGGATGACTTAATGCCTTTTGCAACAATTTGGATGGAATTGGAGATCATTATCCTAAGTGAAGTATCTAAAGAATGGAAAAACAAACACCACATGTACTCACGATTAAACCGGAACTAACCAATGGACACACATGTGCACAGAGGGAAGTAAAACTCAATGGAAATCAAGCAAGGAGGAAGGGGGAGGAGGGCATGGGCGACAACCTATTAATACCTAACAGGTACAATGAACACCCATCTGGGTGACAGACACACTTATAACCATGATTCAAGCATTATAAAAGCAATCCATGTAACCAAAAACATTTGTACCCCCATAATACTTTGAAATAAAAAATAAACAATCAAACAAACTGAAGAAGGGGCCTTGTTTACAAAGTTATTCTAGACGAGGACCTGAATTTCCAGCCAGAGCCGCCAAGCTTCTTAGAGTCCAGTTTGACTCTGGGCGACTTTGGGGAGGGAGCAGGCCATTGCCACCTTCTCAATGGCACTGCCTACAGCACTGCAATCTGTTTCCAATTTCAAGGTAGAGGGCCAGCACTCCGCAGCGCTCAGCTCAGCTCAGCTCAGCCAGCCGCCGGTCTGCAGGCTGCTCTGCACTGGAGCCAAACCCCCGCGATGCTCACGGGCTGCAGAGGACTCTGCGAAGGCTCTTACTGCTGCCTTCACTCTGCAAGGGATTTTTTCATGAGTAACGATTCTAAACACCATTCCCAAACCAGCTCTAGGTAAAATTATGAATCAGGCCTTCATTCTCCTTCTACCTTCTCAGAGGCTCATCTCCCTGCTTCCATAAAACTCATCTCTCTCTTCCTCTCTTGCCTTTAGCCTGGGCTTCTCAAAATTACCTGGGAATCTTGTTAAAATGCAGATTTTAATTTAGTAAATTCGATAGCCTGGGGCCTGAGACTATGCTTCCCTCTCAAACTCCCAAGGCATGCTGATACTTTTGGTTCCCCGACTATACTCTGAGGAGCAAGGCATTACATAATTTGAGGCTTCTTAAAATTACGTATAAATCCTATTTTTTATTCCCCGGTTACCCTTCTGCTAGGTGAGACTAGATGCGGATGGAAAATGGTATCTGCTGTTGATAGTACGTGAGCTTCACGAGCCCTACCTGTCCCGGCAACAGCATGCTGGAGCCTGCAGGACTCTGGAGACCCTTGGGAATGACACAGTTGGGACTGTCAGTCCAGGCACTGGTCCCTCAGGTAAAATTTTGGAGCTGGCGCCAGTCCTTATTGACCTCCTTTTGCTTATGTGGAAATCAATCCCTAAGGTGGATGAATTGACTCAATTATTTATTTATTTGCAATTTATATTCTATCTTCTTCTAAAACGGATTTAAAGCAGTGAGATATGATTAAGGATTAAGCTATCAGACTAGTAAAGTCGGGTATAAAATTTTCCCTTATGTTTTCAATTACTCTCTTTTTGTGAAGAAGAAGGGGGAGGAAGAGGTCTGGGAGGAGGAGGAGGAGGAGAAAGAAGAAGAAGAGGGAGAGGAGAAGAGGAGGAGGGGAAACTACTTTTCCTAGCCCCCCTGCGTGGATGCACACAACCATTCTTTCACTTCTCAGAAATTCCATTGTGTCAGATCAAATTCTCAATTGTTCTCTTTCTTATTTTGTCTGAAAAATGCCAGCTCAAATCAAAGAAACCTGATGCCACGAACCAAATGAGGAAGATGATTTATCAATAAATTATGGGGTCTTCTTTGACCCTGCATTCTCCCGTCTCCTTCACCCCGTCTGTCAGAGTCCTGTCTCCTCTGCTTTCGCTCTCAAATTCCCTCTCCCTCCCTCGCTCCCACAGCCACCAAACAGTCCAGCCCTCACGACCTCGTGTCAGAATATTATTATTAATAATCTAGCATTTATTGGCAATCTGGTTTGGACCAGTCACTCTGCTGAGAGTTTTTTATGCATTTAACTCTTTTAACTCTCACCGTACTGCTATACGATCGGTTATTACCTCATTTTACAGGTGACAGGTTTGAGGCTTAGAGGTTCAAAACCAAGGTGTGATAGCTAGCACGTCATTGAGGAGTAGCATGGAGTTTCAAACTCAAGCTCCAGGGCCGAAGGCTCTTTCTGCTACTGAACAAAGCCACCTCCTGTGCGCCGGATATATCTCTCTGGGCTGCTCACCTGTTCATATGCTTATTGGTCTATCTCTGCTTATTCGAAAAAAAGTTGAAACTGCTTAAAAAGTATTATCTATATTAGACCTGCAATTCTCTTCTTTCAGTGAGACTTGATAATAAGGCAATTAGATCTCCTATTATAAGCGGGTGAGCTCTGCAAATTATTCCTATGCCATCTCTAGGTAGTCCCTCTAGCTTAAGTCTCTCTTGTAAAATCTGTCCTGAAAATTCTGGCCAAACCACCTTCCTTAAAACAGTGCTTTCCTCACATCATTCCCCAGTTTCAAGAGTGGGCAAGGGTTCAGGAGAGAACCCTTCTCATTTGCTTTACTGCCCAGTACCTGAACCCTATTTCCAAGTTTGGGGAATCTTCCATCTTAATTAAGAAGCAGAGCCCATTGCTGGGCGTCTCAGACAGTTGCATTGCTGGCCTTCCTTGCACCTAGGGCCTGGGCATGTAACCTAGGGCCCACCCTTGGACAGTACTACCGCGAATTTTGAATTGGAAAAAGCCTGGGCTTCGGCGGGCCCATCCTGGCAAAGCGTGGCAGTGGCTGTCCGTTTTCCGGAAACAGTGTGGCTGCAATGTTAGCAGCAGAGTTCCGGACTGTGGTGCCCTGGAGCAAGCTGCTCCCTGCCCCCTCAGAAGAAAGAGGGGTCTTCACTGACCAGTTTGGTTATACCTGCAGACATAGCTTCTGAAGCTTTCCAGAGACTCTCAGAGCTTCCTACTCACGTTTGATCGTATTTTTCCTGAATTAAATTAGCCAGAGTCGGGTTTTGGCCTGGCTGCTCAGGACGCTGCTGGCCACAAGCCCCTTGCCTCAGCAAGGATGGGGGGCAGCCGCTGAGGCCCACCCACCGCATACAGCACTCACGCCTTAGAAGTGAACAACAGGGAGAGCCCTGGAAGAGACGAACCTTGACCTCTCTTCTCTTTCATTTTACTATTCTTGGTGACAAATTCATTTAAATTGATCTGCCCTGGTGTGGAGGGATCATTGTGGATGTGGCCCAGGCACATACTATGACCTGCAGGGTGGGCAGAAAATAGCCAGACCCTCCTAGAGCCACCACGCCTCGTACTCTGAGCCTTGGACCCCCACGCTACCACCTGGCAGGGGGCTGAGGGGACAGTGAGAGAACTTGGCAAATGCACCCCTCACCCTCACCCCCTGTTGTGGGCAGGTGCCCGCCTTGCACACGGCCCCTGCTGGAGGACACCCTTGGGGTGACCACAGGGGCCTGAGCCGCCTGTCCTCTCCCACAGGGCCCACAATTGTGCCTCGGTGGCACATAACCCGCCACGAGCCCATCCGTGAACTCTCTGGTGACTCATAGCTACAAAGGAAGATGGCTTGGTACAAAATAAAACAAGCTGGTCCAAATCAGATTTTCTTTTTGGGGAACTGAAATTAAAAATAAATAAACACATGAAACAGATATAAGTAGGGGGGAGAGGCCATGTTATAAGACAAGACTCGAGGTGCCATTGTGGGCCAGGAAAACGCCAAGCTCTGAGGAGGCCGTGACCCTGAATGAGCAGAGCAAATGAGGCAGATGGAGCATGAGGGAGACCCCTTGCGTGAGCGCGAGAGCAGGCACAGGGAAGGTCGCGGGCCCCATTAATGAGGGAGATGGGGATGAAGATGAATACCGAGGAATTGCAAAAAGGCCAACAGCTCTTGGGGTCTGAAAGCCTGCCCAGTCCGGCTCCTCCTCTGCCAGGTTGCTTGGTTTCCTTGGGTCTCTGTACACATGCCTCCCTGGAGGGCAGCTATGGTTTCTTGACCAAAAAAGACTATCTGGACATACGGCCACCAGTTTCTGCCAAAACAGAGCTCTGCTTCCTAAGCACCCTGACTTTAGGGACAGCTTCTTCCTCCCAAAGGCACGGAAAGAACCGCTAGGCCAGCCATTCCAAATGTCACTTACACGCACAGAAGCATAAAACACGGCAGTGTGGAATTAAGGGATACCCGCTTCTAGGAAAACGATACGGGTGAGGTAAAAATTAGCACTGTTAAAAAAACACCATAACATTGCATTCTCCTCATTTCTATTGTTTCGTTGCGATCTTAAATGACTTCTGCTTTACTTCCTTCTCGTTCTGCGCCATTATTTAGTGACTTTGCCCTCAGCCTTTGTACATAAAAAGACTGTTGGACGTTAAAGTGTAGCAATGGCCTGTGACTAAATGGAGGTTCGGCTTATGCCTTTTGAACAACTGCTGATTCCTGGGCTTCCGGAGCCAAATCTAAACTCTTGTGCTACTTTTCAAAGTTCTCCTAGCCTCCCTATCCAACTTGTTTCCCTCGTCAATAAAAACCCATTAACTCAAACCCAAACTTCCATTTTTATAAAAGGGCTCATGTAGATTTGCCACAAGCAGCTAATTTGTCATAACTTCTAAGCACATTATATCCCCGGGACAAGGCTGGAAAAATAACGTCTGGGCCCTTGAAGATATTTCTTTGCCTTGCTGTTGTCGCAGCTAAATGGCATGATTCATTAGCCCTTGTGAGAAACGCCTGACTGTCATTCTTAGAAGATATTACAGTTACTATGCAGTAGCAAGTCAATATTCAAAGAAAATTGAAATCTCTCCCTTCTCTGAACTCCCATAGTACTTTGGGTTTGCAATTCTCACAGCCCTTATCATGCAGAGCTTTGTACTGTAGTTATTTCTGCACGAGCACAGCGCAGCTCCCTGCTGGACTCCACGCTGACAGCTGAGACAGGTGTAGGCTCTCTTGTCTCTAACTGTGCCTGGCAATAGGAAGGTAACCCGTAATTGTTTGTTTTTACTGAAATGGAACCTGAAACTTAGTTTTTCTTTTTCCTTTTTAAATAAACTACCTTTCTTGTTCCAGATAAGGGGCTAAATGATTTCTGTATTTCACCGAATTATCTCCCTGAATCCGCAGAACGAACACAGGAGGTCTGCGGCTTCACCCCTTGTCCCTGTGACCTTTGTTAATGTTAATGAGCCCCTTCACTGGTAAACCCACCTCCTATTCTGCTGTCCTTCTGGTGGCTAAGAAAGTAATTGAGGCCTTCAAAGTGAGGCAAAAATTGAATTTAACTTTAACAGCAAGCAGTCTAAATTTGCCTCTTCAACCCTCCTTCAAGTGTCTTTCTATGTGTGCATCTCAGGAAACAGCAAGTTCACGGATATATTGGACCAGAATCTCTGTGAATGATCTAATATACAATCAAAATGCAGATTCCTGAACCCCAGCCCAGATGTACCTGATCAGAACTTTGGGAATGAGTTTTTACAAAGCACCTAAGATGGTTATGATGAACATGTAAATTTGAGAAACTGCTTTAGACCGAGTCTGCGTATCAGTCAGAGTAGGTTAGGTGCGCTGCAGTGACAGACAATACTGAATCTCCTCAGCGACTTAATGTGTGAAAAGTTAATATCTCACTCACACCGAGTCTGCTGTGGGTATGAGAAACTCTCCAGAGAGGTGTCCTCCATGTGGCGACTCAGGGATCCAGGCTGTACTGGTCTTGTAGCCTCCACTCCTACCTGAGGCTTGAGTGTTCACTGTCAGAAGAAGGGAACCTATGCCTGTAATCCTAGCACTTTGGGAGGCTGAGGAGGGAGGGTTACCTGAGCTCAGAAGTTCAAGACCAGCCTGGGCAACATGGTAAGACCCTGTCTCTACCAAAAAAAAAAAAAAATTAGCCAGACATGGTAGCTTGCACCTGTAGTCCCAGCTACTCAGGAGGCTGAGGCAGGAGGATCGTGTGAGCCCAGGAGTTTGAGGCTGCAGTGAGCTATGATCACACTACTACACTCCAGCCTGGATGACAGAGCGAGAGCTCATCCCAAAGGGGAAAAAAGGAGAAAGAGAAGACTCGTCTACAGAGGAAGCTGTGAAACATAATATTGTATGTTCATTAATCTTCAGAAGAAAGAGGAGAACTTGAAATAGCAGTGATCATCAGCAAAGTTGACCTTAGGTCCTTAGGTAAGTTGTGTCGAAGTCTCCATGAGCACACTCCACCCTTCCGGGAAGCTTTAAATTTGTTCTCTAGCTTAGGGAAGTCCTAGAGTAGTAGGTAAGAAGGGCAAGAAGGGCATGTAGATTAATATTTGCATCTTTCAGGTCCACTCCAGGACCACCACAAACTTCCAGAGGGGAGACCCAGAACAAAAGGCGATGGTCATTTTCCTCACTATTTTTCTTTCTTTGTGTTTCTATACCAAGAAAATTAACTTGAGGTAGACTTTTCCTCATGCAATGTTCACAAGGAGGAAAAGAGGCTGATATTGCTATGAAAATCCAAAGGAAGCCTCCTGATATTGGGTCCTTACCTGGGACCACTTCTAGTTCCTAGAGATGGCTCAAGTACAGGTCTCTTGTGGGACTCGGTGTTCCGTTACCCCATTCACTTCCTTCGTTCTTTCCCCTTCATCTTTCCCTCTGAATTTTCCTACTCATTGGTTTACCAGGAAACAAGCAAATCCATACAGTTTCCCCTTCTCTCTCACCTTCCCGAAGCAAGCACATAAGCCCCTTGTTTGCAGGTTATGTTTCTGGTCGACAAGCTAATAAAGAGAGGAAGGGGAAAAAAAGTCCTGCCTTAGGAAGGGGGCTGGGGAAATGGAGGTCACATAAAGACTCATGTTGATCTGCCTGAATCGTCTTCTCTCTCCTCCTGGAGGAAGGGACAGTGTGCCGTTTAGCTAAGCGGAGGCTGGATGATGGAGATCAGTGAACAGAAGACGGGCCGACTGTGTTTCCAATTACATCTCTGGAGGAGGCCAGGCACTCTAGAACAGGGACTACAAGAACCTTGAAGGGACCTTTGCTAGTTCTGTAGTTTGTCATGTTTCTTCTCCCCAGCTGAGAGATGGCTTCCCATGCCTCAGCCAGACTTGAATGTGTGTGTGTACGTATGCACTAGAATGTACCATGAGAAAGGCAGGAGGGTGCTGGAGACCAGTGTTTCCTGAAAAGGGGGCCTTGGTGTAACCCTGAGGCAGGCTCAGTGGTAGCTAAGCTTTCTACAAGAGCCATCCAAAGTCTCAGTCAAAATTTAACTGATGCTGGACTTTGCAGCACTTTCCTTCTTCCCAGACAGGTGTCTAATTGTTCTCCTGGGGGTGTGGGCTACCCAAGCACTCTGTATGCAGAGAAATCTCTCTGCGTTTCCTCATAGCTCTGAAAGGTGTCTCAGAGACTGAGTCCAGAAGCCTCATTTTACAGACAAGAAAACAGAGGCACAAAAATGTGGTTAGAGGCTGAGACTGGACCGGAAGAAGCCAGGTCCTTCCATGCAGGGCTCTTTCCCAAGAGTCATTGCCACTCAGTCTCGGGGGCTGCAAAACAAAATGGGATCTTAAACATTTCTCCCCTTTATTTGCAGGATGACTTTCTCCTGAGTTTTCTTCTCTTCAATGAGAATGTCTTATCCTTTTCTCTGTGATGGAGCAAAATGGAAGGCTAATGGTGCGTAACTAGACTGGTAATATCTCAAACTCAGATCCCAATCTCAGGGGGCTCATAGAATCTCTTTTGCTTTCTGGCAAGAAAGTAATCTGCACTGAGTCACTGCCAGGGGAGCACCATGAGCGGCCAGGCATAGGGCCATGTCTACCTTCTCCCCTCCTCCCCAACAATCTTCCTTGAGGCCTTTCAAAGCTGTGTCAGTCAGCTTGAGCCTTGGTACATGAGAAAAATTAGGCCAAAATAGTTTCCTCTCCCTGTGGTTCCTCCTCTTAACAAGAAATCATAGTATTCAATTCTATTCTTTTAAGAAAAAGCCTAAGTGGGTATAATCATCCACCTCCCTGTTTCCAGGTTACCAAGATAAATCAGGCTTACCCTTCCCGAAGAGTCTCTTAAACCTTTCGTTTCGCCTAAGGGGGAGCTCACGGTACCTTCAGCTTCATGCTTCGGCCCGGCCCATTCCTCATGACCAAGTCAGACCTGCACATCAGTCAACCTGGAAATACAAGGAGACTTCTCTGGAAACAGAGCCTTTGTTCATGGAGACCACTGCCACTGTTTGTGGACCTCCTACATTTTCCACTCAGCTTCTGAAGACCCTTGCTTCTTACCCAACACAATTTAATATATCAGAACTGATGCTAGTAGAGCAAACTATGCAGGAAAGGAAAGAAATATAATATTCTTGAGTTTTTTTTTAAGTATTAGAGTACTTAATCAACACCCCAAACCTGACACCAGATCAGACCTCAGATTTCATTTCACCTAAATAGACATGTGGCTGAATGACTACCATGAGATATATTGCAGACTCCTTCATGTGCAAGCAAGGCTAGTGGCTAGACATGCCAAGTCTGAGTCCTGCCCTGGGCACAGCTTCTCCTAAGCTGACCAACTCACATCCCTTGGTAGAAGGAAGTTCACCACGTACTAGTTATGTGAACTTCTAAGAATTTCCTCACATATAAACTGACGGTAGTCATAGAACAACCTTTTGGGATGACTAAATAAATATAGATATGAATTAAATGACTGTTGATTAAGAGAATATAATGATTAAATGAACAAACATATGTGGAATGCTCAGAACAGTGCTAACTAAATCTCAGCTATTGTATCACGTAACTCTGATTCTTCTCCCAGGCACAGCCATTTGGACCACGATTGCGTATCTGAACCTAGGACAATAATTCAGTTCGTACGTTGGACAGTAACGTATGCTACAACCCATCAGGAAACTCCTTCTGGCCCAATCATCTAGTCCTGGAAATCTGAAGTCAGACATGCTGAGAGAAGGAGGTGGGTAGAAATGAGAGCGGAAGATAGAAGTTAGGATAAAGAAAAGGCTGGGTTGCAAAAGAGGCCAAGAGAGCTGAGGAAAATGAGAGTTATAAAGAGGTGGAAAACATGAATCAGCAGAAAGTGAGACAGACAAAATACAGAGTAGAAGGAGAAAAAGCAAACCACTCCGTGGTAGGATTAGAGCAGATTTGAGCAGACATGCCATGCCACATCAGTAGCTTCACTAGGGTGAAGACCCATGAGTCCTGCTTGTTCCGAAGTTCTAGTTCCTTGAGGTCTGTTACTTCTATTTTCCCTGCTCTTCCTGGGGCCAGGCCTTTCCTAGGTTCCTGAGCACACATAATCTCACAAAAGCCATCTGTTATTTGAGATACTGCTAATCAGTTTCTTTTCTTTTCCTTGCAACCAAAAGAACCAAATTACCAGAGAATGAAAAAGTACACCATCTGACTCTCCACACTACTTCTGTAAGCTCTTCTCTCAGCTACTGTGTCCAACTTCCGTGTGCTTTTGCTCCTAATGGCCACATGGCAGTTCTCTTCAGAGGCCCACCTTCTATCTTCTGGAGTCAGTTTGTCTGTATTTCAAAGGCCAGAAGTGTCTGGGGTCCACGTAGCCTCCCACCCCTGCCCATTATGGCCCTTAGCTAATGGCTGACTATTGTGAGACTAGCAGAGCCCAGGCCCTTTGCTAGGAAGCTGGGGCCAAACTCTGAGTAGTAACTTACTCTCCAGGGTCCCCTGCAGGATTAGGATAACCCCTCCTCCATAGGACTGGAGCAGAAATCTCATCCTTACTTAGGTCTTCTCCTGACCATCTACTACTCCCTTCCTAGTTTCTCTCAGGGACATTTCCGTAGTGACTGACCTGCCCACTTACCGCAAGGGCTGCTTTTGGTAAGGCAATCCAAGGTAAGGCACAGGGTCAACACCTCCACTCAAATCTTCCCCTGGCAGTTCCCTTCCACGCCTATAATTCCATCACAGCATTAGCATAACTAACAGCTCATGTCCTGATTTTCAAGTCTGTCTAGATTATGAGTTCCTCAAAGGGGAAGGATTTATCTTATTGATGTTTATTTCCCCAGTGCCTAGCACAATCCTTGAAAAATACATTTAAAAAATATATTTGTTGTACATCTGCCTACAGTTACCCTAGAGCTATAGACGGGAAAAATTATACAAAGTCACTGATTTCTAAGAGCTTCTGGGCTTCAGTTTCCTCACATCTGAAAAGAAGGTGATTATTTCTATGGTTTCCAAAATTTATGATCTTATATTTGAGCAGCATGATGACAATTTCTCATAATCAGCCCTGCCAGTTGATGTCCCATATCTGGAAAAAATTGAAAACTAGGGAAATTACCTTTCACCTTTGTATCAAGAGACTTGATTGTCCAGGGACAACTAATAAATCCTCAATTTTATAAATGTCTATAAATGATTCAGATGGTTGCAAAAAATATTTCAAAATCCCTGCCTCACAAATTCACTTATTAACTTATCATCCAACAAATGTTTACTGAATGAATATCACACCCAAGGCACTGTAGGAATTAGGTAAAAAATCAGGCTTGGATATATAACAATTAAAATATGTATAATAATTCACAGTAAAAATGCTTGCATGTGCATTAACTCACAAACTGTGAACAAACTGTAGAACAAACTGTGAGGTGACTAATATGATCTCCATTTTAGCTGGGTCCCATAGGGAGGAGAAGTGGCTCCTCCAAGATAACACAGCCAGTGAGTGGAGACTCGAGCCCACCAGGTCTTCTGTCTTCAAACTTCATCCCACTTCCACTCCACCACCTTACTTTCCTTTGCAAAGTATTCACAGGGATCAGCCCTTTACCACATTTTCTCACTTGTTTTAGCTCTGGAGCTAGGGGGTCACCTTGAAATGTTTCAGAGCATCATCTTTGAACATAGGACTGTTTTAAATGTTGAAAATATCTATTTAATAAGGTAAATACTGCTTGTACTCATTTAATCTGCACTAAGTCTTTACGAATAAGGTGATTTTATTCCCAAGGAAAAATGACATATTCTTTGTTGGGCACACAGACCAATTGAGAAAAAACATAGATGCTTATAATAGATCACATCTGTAAATAAAGTTGTATTTTATAGATGTACTCAGTTATAATAATAAGTCATATATAAAAATGCATTTGGTTATAGAAATCTAAACATATGTTTATATGAAATGCCAACATATTTCTAGATAACGGTATCTGGCAAGAGTACAAAAAGCTTTAAAGCACTTGTTATGTATTCCTAGGAAACCAGGATCATGCTCAGAGCATTCAAAGAGTAAGGTGGGAAAATGGTATAAAATGCAACAAACGCAAAAAAACCAAACATAATAAAAATAACTAATGAAATAGCTAGAGTCAAGCAACATACAGTGCAGCTGCCATAAAGGGGATCCGGGTTTTAATTTATGTCAGAATAAAACAAACACGCAAACCTGATTGGGAGAGTGGGTGGGGGGTGGGATGGAATGTAGAAGCAGAGGACCAGTTTTGCAAAGAAAGAGTTTTGTAAAGGAATAAGGACTAAGGTTTTTGCCATTGGAATGTCATCAAATTCAAATGTTAAGTTTACAAAGATGTCTAAACAGCAATCAAGTTGCTTGTTTGGTAACAAAGAAAGATCCAATTTCAGCAATATTATAGTTTAAGGCTTTCTAGAGTGAGGCAGTTAACCACTGAATGGATGATCTGTGTGCATGGATAGAGCCTGTGCACTATAGACCACTGCAGAGGATGATGAGGATCTGAGCTCCCATTGAAGAATATCCAAATATCCAGATCTTTAGGTCTTTTCTCTTAGGTATGTTTCCCTTAAGAAGAATTTTCCAATCTCCTCCCTGGGGTGTTGAGTAGAAATCTGGCTTCCAGAAATCCAGGAGCCAATCAAGAAAAAGGGGTTGGTAAGATCCTATCATTTGGTACACAAACTTTAAGTTAAGCCCTTATTTCCATTACTATCTCTCCCCAGGCTTTGGCTATACCTGGCACATCTGAGTCTAGAGCTTTTGTGGTTCCCATGTGCAGAGAATACTTGGCTCAGATAGCCTGCAGATGTCAGAGAGGATGGGTCACGTAGCTGAGCCTGGAGGTAGAAAGGACATGGGCCTTTATTCTTTCTGGGATTCTGCAATGGGAATGGCCTTGCATTTTGTTGACTTCCCCCCAACCCCGCCATCTTGCACCTGCTCTACTCCCACACCTTCTCCCTATCAGACCTTTGGGTTTCACATTTCTCTGAAATGCCTAGTAATTTATTGGTGGTCCATTCAGTTTCCATCATGCAAATTTTGGTTGTGCTCCTTACCCGCCTTTTCCTTGTCCTTGTAGATTTATACTTTTCTGCTTCTCTGCTTTTATTTTGTTTCTAAAGAGAAATAAGCACGTGTTCAGTTCACCATGTTAATTCAGAAGCACAGAGATTTAAGAAGGCTCAGCTGCAGCTATGTAAAGAGAGATTTGCAAAAGCATAATCAAGTCAAGTCACGGCAAGATCATAAGAAGCAGTCACAAACCAACAGTAATTTGAGTTCAAGTGATAGTTTTCATCGTGACTGTGCCAGCTCACAGGATCTCTTTTGAAACAGAAGCTTGGTATGGAAGGGTTTCACAGTCTGCTTGTGTCAGGGCATGAAAGGGGAGATGGATGAATTTTGCCCCAGGCCCAGGCTCCTCACTAGCTGTGTAATGCTGGGCAAGTTGCTGACCCCTTTGGTTGCTTCTGTGCAAGACAGATGTAATTGCATTGCCCTCATTGGGTTATGAAGAAGATTGGTGAGATCCTACATGTGAAAGTCGCCAGCACCATTCGTGGCACACAAGCACTCAGTCAACAGCAGTTGAAGCTCATTCTCCCACAGCCCTTGGAATCAAGTGTGGGCCTAGGGGACATCCATTTGTCTCTGTTTACTGTTCTTTGCCCCATTGGTTAAGAGGTTAGAGGGAAAGAAAAATAAATCAATAAATCATACAGGCTATAACCTTCAAAGTCTGAAGAATGCTGCCCCAGGCAACTCCTGTGCCACCCGGTAAAGTGTGCTAGGCTTCCTT
Source organism: Avahi laniger (assembly GCA_963575035.1). Taxonomy (NCBI): domain Eukaryota; kingdom Metazoa; phylum Chordata; class Mammalia; order Primates; family Indriidae; genus Avahi; species Avahi laniger. The sequence continues at coordinate 14,539 of CAUYSK010035151.1, read as the reverse complement.
CCTCACCCACGTCACACACCAGAAGGCTGTGCAGCTCTGCTCACTAGAGTTAAGGGTGGGAATTAGAAAAGGATGTTTTCTAAACCCTTCAAGCATGATCCTGCCCCTTAGGATATGGGTCAAATGACCTTCGGAGTGGGAAGAAAGGGGAGGAAAAGGCTTTCTATATTCATGTGACTCTTGACCCACTTAAAGGTCACTTGGCAAGTTACATCAGCCCCTTCTTGGGAACACATAGCACCTGACTGTAGAGGGAGCGGCTGGCCTCTTCCTTGTGATTTAATTAGTTACCCATGGGTGATTGGCTGAGAGCCCAAATTCCATGCAGTCTCATAACTGGAAGGAACTTTCATGATCGCCCATTCAGTGCTTAAATCTCGGCCACAATATCCTCAACAAATGGCCGTTTGCCTTATCTGGACCCCTCCAGTGATAGGAAGTTTAATAACTTTGGGAGAACACTATGCTGTCTGTGGACAGCTGAGAGCTACAAAGTTCTTATTTAAATCAGGTCATCCCTACACTGACTTTTTTATAGCTTGAAAGGTTAGAGGCAGCAAAGAATCTTAGAATCCATGCCTGCTACCAGGGAGCTGATGGTTATGGGAAAAGTTGGACATTGAACAAGCATTCAGAAGTCGAGAAGTGTGAAGATTGTGATAAGTGTTACAAAAAGGAAAATACCAGGTGCTATAGAAACATTCGTCTAAAGTGTTTGTTCTCCATTGGTGGGAAGGAGTGTGAGGAAGGGGCACTTAGCAATTTCTGAAGAGTTTTTTTATTTTTGCAACCAAATAGATGCTACTGGCACCCAGTGGGTAAAGGACAGGAATGCTGCTAAACATGCTACAATGCACAGGACAGTCCCCCCAACAGGAAAGACTTATCTGGCACAAAATGTCAATGGTGTCGTTGTACAGAAATCTTGGTCTGGGTTTTAAGAAAGCCCTCTTGCTCTGTGGAAGTGAGGTTTAAGCTGTTACCCAAAGGAAGAGTCAAGATTGTCCAGGTGGGAGAAGAGGAAAGAGTGTTTCAGCAAAGAGAACTGCATATAGACCCAGAGGCCATTCGTCATGACCAGAGCCTAGACAAGGAAAGCAATTCTGGAATTGGATTTGTGACTTAGCCCAGTTCTACCCATCAGGATCTTACAGGGCAAGTTCAATCCTCCTTTCTCAGGAGGATCCTTCAGTATTTGAGGACAGACGTGCTGGCCCTGATGACCTTCTCTTCTTGAAACCCTTCAGCGTTGCTCTAACAAAGAGTGTCGTAACTCTTTCGATCCCAGTTACATCTTGTTTACCTAAACTCCAGATTCTCCTGATTCAGGGCCATACTGACAGCTAAAACATTCCTCCAGGTGTGAGATGATGGACAATGGAGACATACGGCCTCACCACCACTTTTGGAGTTACAGAAAAGATCATGAGGCTATTACCCTACAGACACTTTTCTAGGTGGGACTAATCAGCCCTGTAGACACATCAAGTTTTTCAGGCTTGGATGGAAAATGGACCCTGGCTAGTTCTCCATTTGTCATACATAGTGTGAAAATGGTATAGGATAATGTTTGAAATAAGTGCACTGAAAAGCAAAAACATTCTATAAATTTCTTGTTATAAGACAATATTACTGACTCCCCTGATTCTAGCTCCTTACAGGCAAGCTCCATATGGGCTCATTGCTTTAGAAGGAGATGTTCAGTGGAGTTCTGCGCACAATAGTCCACGGTGGGCACTCCAATAGATGAAAATCCACTGAGCTAAGGCCATCCTCTGCCAACACACTAAAATGTCTTCTTTGTCTGTGGGTAATAACTGTAGTTACTATTTAATTAAAAAAGACTTCCAAGGAAGAACCAATTTGCAAATCACATCGGGTTAAAAGCAGCCAAGGAATTGCTCAGCCATCATGGTAGCCACGCATACTAAGTGAGAGAGAGTTCTATCATGCAAGGCCTGCCTGGCCCCTCTCTGGCTTTCAGATGTACAGTCTCCAGAATTTTCCAAGTTGTCAGTTCAGGGAATTTTGATGCATCAGTGTATTTCTCAGGTCAGGGGCCAAACCCACTTGGTAGAATACTGTCCCTCTATCAGTGGAAGAAATGATCAATCTGAAAAAGAATATATAATTCATGACCAAAGTGAGCAAAGCATTAAATCAGGAAGCCGACACCAGCCCAATTTATGACATCGCTTCACTAAGTGTATTCCCCACTGTGTCATCCACCGGTCCATCTTGATCTAAAAACACCTGTTTTGGAGAACGGGGCTGTCTTCAGGGCTGGGAGAGAAAGCAAATCGCTTTAATCAGCAGCCATTTCTGTTGATGGAAAACCTTGTGGCCCTACGCCAGCAACATATAAAAGTAAATAAAAATTGAAGTGCAGGCACAGTATGGCTACATTAAAATATTTATGCCCACAGACTTTTAGACATCCATTATCTACAGTATGTTAATAAGAATACTGAACTGACCTTGGCTGGGACACAAAACTTCCAGTGCCCTGCAAAACAACTCTGTCCTCCCTCAGGTATAGAGAAACATGCAAGGGACAAGGTGAACCGAGAAATTCTGACTTGGGTCAAAACTCCCGGCCTGGGTTGGTGGAAGGCGATGAACCCGTGACCAGGAGCAGAAGAACTGTACGTGAGTCCTGCTTCTGCCAATAATTAGCTGGTGACATTGGGAAATGGCTTCACCCCTTTAGGCCTCCACCTCTCCTCACGTGCGCTATGCTTTCAGCAAATTCCAAACATGGCTACTTGCACTCAGATGTTAAATGAAATATTTGAGCATACAGATTGCCAGGGCCCCTCCCAGACTTAATGAGAATCAGGAGTGGGTGGGCTGCCCCACCCTCTCCACTATGTTTCAGACGGTCAGAGAGTAAAGGTGATCCTGGAATCAAAGCCATCTGAACTGCCTGCCCACCTTAACAGTCTGCAACTGAGTCCTCTCAGTGATGTTTCTAGGACATAACACCTACCCATCATTCTACACCAAGAAAAACTTGGCATATCCCTCATTGCCTATAGAGTCAGGATTTGGGTCAGACTCTTAGTATGACATCCAACGCCTTGTTCAAATCTGGCTGCAGCCTACTCTCCTATCGCTTTCTGTTCCCAGAAACTCTATGCTCTCAGAACTTGGGACTACTTATCATTCCCTAAGCAAGTCATTGGATTTCACACCCGTTCACTTACATACACAATTCACATTTCCTAGAATGCTTCTCCCACCTCCTCAAAATTCTTCTTCCTTCCTCTAAGACTCAGTTTTAATATCTGCTTCCATGATCACCTCAATCAGTTCTCTTTTCCATTGTATTGTTAACATTTGTTTATACGACTGTCCTTCCACTAGAATTTGCACTCTCTTCCTCTTTCTCGTGGTCTGGCACTTGGAGGTTCTCAGGTGTATGCCAAGGAACTCACGAAGCCACAGGATAAGCATGATGCATTTAACCAGAGCAATGGTTTTCTTCGGTGGACATTTTTAATATTTAAACAAACATGAATGCATGATGGAGCCAAATGCGAAATATGCATGGAATTTTAACTGAAACAAAAACCTTCAAACAAATAACAAGGGATTATTAAGGCAAGACAAATCAAGTGATGTGGCCTTCGGCACCACCAGCAGCATCCTAAGCAAAACTTCCACCCCCTGTTCTCCTTCAGTCTCCTGACCGTCAGGGTATTTCCTGGAAGCACATGAGAGGCACTCCTGAGCCAAGACTTATTCGTCACTGATGTTCCTCATTCCTCATCTTCAGCACTATGCCTGGCACTTATAGTAAATACTCAATAAATTTGTATTTATTGATTAATTGGGAGGATAGACAAATGAATATATAACTTAGGAACAGGGAAATTTATGCGAAAACAAATAGTTTCTTCACGTCGAATTCTTCCAGAACGTCAAGATCTCTTCATCCCTCTAATAGTCACCTCCCTTTGATACAATAAAAGTGGCATGTACTGTTATTGTGGGGAACTTGGCACCAACAACTTGAAACTTCAAGGGGCTGGGCTGGGGTGGGTCACCGTTTTGTCTCAGTTGAAAACCTGCACAGATTTGTGTGGAACTAAGCCTAGAAAAGTGAAAACTATAAATTGGATAGTCATCTAAATTAATCCTAGTATGAGGAAGGAGGGAAAGCGTGGGTGCCATACTTTCTCCCTTCATCGGTGTTGGACTCACATCAGGTGAAATGAATTTCTTTACCACAATTTAAGCTTCAATAAAAGTTTAACTGTCTAGTGACTTTCAAAAAAAATTAGAGCTGCCAGCAGTCAGCTCCCCACCCCCACAATTCCTGAAAGCACCTCCACAGGCAGGTAGGATACTTCTTTCAGGAATGAGCATAACCGGCCGCCTGAGGGCACAATGGCCAGTGAATCAAAAGCAAATAATTGAAAGGTTCTATGTAACCTCAGGCTAACTAAACTTGCTCAGTCAGTGGTGAAAGTTAGTGAGGAGAACAGGAGAAAGGCGATGGGGAAATGCTGCCTGTGGCCACCAATCCACATTCCAGAACCCAGCGCTGGAGGACCAAATGTCAACATCTCAGTCACCCTCACAAATACACTCACATACGCGCAGACCCCAAAATCAGAGAACTGAACCCAAGAGATAAAGGGCCCCACACAGTTAACCTCTAAAGCAAAATTGCTCAAAGTTGAGACCAGTTTAGACAAATCAGCCTTAGAGTAGTATTCATAACAGAGGGAATAAAAAAATTAAACGAAAGCCTTCCTGCTGTTCTCTCCCTGTTGCCCACTCTGCCTCCCCAACTTTAGCTTGTGCCTTCATTTCTGTCCTTCCCAGCCCCTGAGAGCCGTTCTGCTCCCCTCCCTCCCTTCTCCCTCTCCACCTCATAAGGAAACCTTCTCCAAGGCCTGCCTCTCCAACGTCTCCCAGTATCTCCACCTCCCTCCTCCACGGCCATCACCCTACTCCAGGGCTGCTACCTTCCCACGTCTAGCTGCAGACAACCGGTTCCTGGAACCCCCTCACTCGGAGGAATCAGGTTCCCCTCCCATCCTTCTCCAGCCAGCAACTGGAGTGAGCTTCAAGATGCAAATTTCATGCCCATATCATGTTCTCCTTTAAAACCCTTTCATCATCTCATATTTGTATAGGCTTAAAGTCCAGAACTCTTACCCTGGCCTGCAAAGGTGCTTCCCTTCCTCTCCAATCTCATCTCACTTTGCTTCTCCTCATTCTCAGTACTCAAGACACTGCCTTCTTTCAGATCACCAAGGTGGGGGTCCTTGGCATGCAGTGTTTCCTCTGCCTGGAGCTCGCCCTGGCCCATGTAGCACATTATCCTCCACTTTCCCTTCAGGTCCTCCCTGACGGCGCCCTCCAGGCCTGGCTCCTCTCCTTCACAACACTTGTTGCAGGTGTATATGCCCACTGCAGGGTAATTTCCTCTCATGTATTTCTTTCAGGGTAAATTGTAAACTCCATGAAAACAACAATTATGTGTTTTTCTTCACCATTTTGTCACCAATATTCCAAAGAGTCTTGGGCACATAGTAGACATTAATAAACATTTGGTCAATGAAAAAATGAGTGAATGAGTGAATGATTGAATGAGCAAGCTGGAAGCATCCATGGGACCACAAGAGTAGCTGTTATTATAGTTTTATCGGGAGCTTAGTCTGACCTTCCTGGTCAGAGGCCACATGACAGACGAGGAGAGGTGGTCCCAGTCTGTCAGCATCTGCTGAGGCTGGAGCCTTATGACTGTGTAGACTGGATGGTTTGCACACCAGTGCACTGACACAATCACACAGGAGTGATCTCTGGTCCCAAATGCTGCCTGCTTTCCAACAATCTGCCCCTGGGCCAAATGTACCCCTCAAATTTTATCATTTGTCCTCAATATACCAACTATAGGTCTCTGTCTTCTCCAGACCCAACCTTTGGGCAGGCGGATCTGTTTCCTGGTGGGTGCAGATGCTAGAAGGAGTAAGACTCTCTTTAAAGAGTTCAGAGACACATTCACCTTCTAGTACAGATTTCAACAAGATACAGATATAGATAAAGATGTATATATAGATATGGACAACAAAGAGGCAACACCAAAGAGGAAACGATCAATAAGTTTGTAAGCTCTTAAGGACAGTGATGGCTGAGTTCTATACCATTTTGTATCTTGTGTAGCACTTGGACCCCTACTTATCTTAGTATCAGTTAAACTGAATTGACATGAAAGACCTAGGAGATGCTAGAATGATATTCAGTCAACTGAAGCGACCAAGCAACTGTTATTTGTCAAACTCTGGGCATGATGTCACCTGTTCCCTAACTACTATTCTTTCTCTCTCCCGCTCTCTCTCTCTCTCTCTCTCTCTTTCTCTGATATGAATGAATGAGACAATGTCTAAGTTCCATGAGTTCCTTAAACTTATTGCAATTATTAGCGCTAAAATATTATTGACTTAGTCTGTTTGGCCTGCTATAACAAAATACCATAAACTGGTAGCTAATAAACCACAGAAATTTATTGTTCACAGTTCTAGAAGTCCAAGATTAAGGTGTTGGCAAATTCAGTGTCTGGTGAAGGCCCACTTCCTGGTTCATAGATGATACCTTCTAGTTGTGTTTTTATTTGATCAAAGGCATGGCAGAGTTCCTTGGCCCTATTTTATAAGGTTACTACTCCCATTCATGCCCAAGGGCTCTGCTCTCATGACCTAATCACCTCCTCCAAAATCCCCACCTCCCAATAGCCTCACTTTTAGGATTTCAATATATGAATTTTGAGGGGACACATTCAGACCATAGCAATGATCACAACATGATTTTAGAATTGATGGGATTTTAGAAAGGCACGGTTCAGCTAAGCATAAATTTCTTCCTCAGGGAATTCCTCTCTTTCTCCTCCTCCTCTTCATCAGACAATGACACCATGGAAAGGTTGCCGTGAAGCACTGAGAATCTGCACCATCATCTGAAGTGACAAGAGCAAGGATCACACGGAATCTGTTTACCAAACCCAAGAAACTTAAAATGTACCTTCCGACTCCCAGTAGCTATAAGGGTAATGATTTCATCATGAAAATCTTTCACTTATATGTCACTCAATAATCGTATTCATAAGCTCATTTGAAATTCCAACAATCCTTATTATCCCCCACTTCACAAGGCAAGGATTTGACACTTACACAGGTTAAATGTCTTGCCCAAGATCATCTAGCTAATTAGAGTAGCCAGGATTCAAGCCCAGATCTTCTTATTTCAGAATTAGAACTCTTCCCACAGCACTCTGCATCCCGGCAGGAGAGAATCATGCTCCTCTTATTAATATTATTAAATTAACATCTAATTTGTATTTTTTTAATCAATGCTCTAAAATTTAGCATTAAGAAAATGACATTCATTTATCTCAAAGATAGTAACTGCTCCCCTGCAAAGGAAAAATATCAGTCCTGTCCCACCAGTTGAAAAATGCCTGCCAGTTGTCACTAGCCAAAAAAAGAGAAAACATATTGGTAATGCATTAGAAGTATTGAAAGATGTCAGCTTTCCTCAGGTAATTGAAAAATTCTGGCCATATAAGGACATATTTTCTCTAGATAGCAAGACATCATACTAAATGCCAACTCCATCTCACTTAAAACCCTGGGCCAGAAGTTCCTTCAAGCTGTCAGTCAAAGCAAGCCTGCAACTGCCTGCTGTACTCAAACTGATGAACCACTTCTAGGTCCTAAGACAGAAGCTGAGGGGAGGGAAGCTCTGGCTCACATACGCTGCATTTCAGAACAGACATAAAAGAAATTTAGACCAGGCTGTAGAGAAGCTCACACTTTAAAGAAAACAAATGTTTTTGTTTGGGTTCAGGGGACTTTTAAACTGCAGTAGTTAGGCTCAAAAGATGACACTCATGCTATTGTGGTCCTAAAGAGAATTGACTGCCAGGTCGAATGAAGGAACAGTGCCACTGAAATCTTTATGAGTAATCTGAAATGAAATGCTTTAAACCAACTCACTTCTCAACCAGGGCTCTGCAGATGCTATACAGATGACATCTTTCTTATCATAAAAATGATGGAATGTGCACAAAGGAGGTATTCAAAAGCAATGATTACCAGAGATCACTTTCATTAGAAGCACAGCACAGACTTTGGGCTCCATCCTGGGATATCGCACAACATGCCTCTTCACAGCCACTCAGTCTAAAGAGCCATTGTGAATTTTAAAGGTGATGAGTATTAAATCAGAAAACCTGGACTCAGTAGCGTTCAGACACACATCATATAGGTTCAGACCTTGTGCAGAAAGACTTTTCAGACTTCCCCTGAGGGACATGTGGATGGTAGGGAGAAAAACTAGATGGTTCACATGCATTATATCCAAACAAGAACCTTGGTTTAGCACTTTACAGTTTGGAAAGCTCATTTTCATGCATTTTGTCCTCCTCACATCCTGTGCAGAGGTGAGGTGGGTATTTTCCATCTTTTTCACATAACACAGCTAAGGTGCTGAGAGGTTAATGATTTTTCTGAGGTCACACAAATAGATGGTGATAGAGTTGGGACTTGAACTCAGCTCTTCTTAAGATTCCATTTGTTTCCAGTCCAATAAGCTGCCTCTGTGAACCACAACAGCAATGCTCCCATTGCACTTGCATTTAGCACTTTATAATTCACAAGCCCTTCACATTGCACTATCTCATTTATCCTCTCAAAAACCACAGAGTACAAAAGTGCATTTCCACCCAGAGTACCTCTAGCCTCTGGGTAGGATGACTAAGAGCGAAACTATTTTCCAGGTAGAGTGAATTGATGGAGAGGTAGAATAGGACCAGGACTGCTTCCTGAACTTTTCCTGGAATATTCGTATCTCTACCATAGGGTAGAATAGGAAGAGTCACAAGAACTTTCAAAGCATAAAGATTTGCATTTTTTAAAAAACTAAGCCCTCCACATCTGCTACCAAGGTCTTCAGCTAAGCTAACTTGTTGACGTAGTTCAAGCTATCACAAACTAGGAAGTAATAAAAGTGCAAACCTTTGGGATATACTTTGTAATTTCTGACCAGCCTCTGGCCTGGTTAATGTAAGTAATGAGAGTCAGCTAATATGCAATAATATATTACAGTAGATACTGCTTACAGTTTACAAAATGTTTTCACATACACAATCTCATTTGATTCCTACAACAATATTATTGTTGGATCTTATTATTAATGAACACATACACTTGAGGGGATTGCGGTTCAGAGATATCACATGATTTTCCCATGTGCACACAAAAAGGAAATATTGGAGTGAGAAGCAGATATTAGACCACGAGCCCACGATTCCTGCAGGCTGCCTCCTGAGCAGCGAGCACGAAAGATGTCCATGGGTTGAACACACCTCACCTTCCATCTGCCATTGACTTCATCTATAGGATGCCTGATTTATCTTGCCTTTCTTGAATCACTCTTTCTCTGTTTCCTTTTTCACTTGTGCACACTTCATTTCTTTAATGCTTCAATCTCATTAGTCCTCAATCTAACCTACTTCCACTTTGCATGCCCTTCATACATTCTTCCAAATGTAAAAAAATCTTCCAAACCCTAACTTGTCGTCCTGATTGGCCTCTTGTTCAAAACCAGCAAGATGTTGCCTGAATGGGAGCACCTGCAACATGAGTATCAAGTGAAAACAGAAATAGTGAGCAAAAGGCACAAATGTTATCAACCTTTCCTAAGCCTTATGATGTCAACCGCTGGAGTCGTTGCCTCTGGGCTTGCCGAATATGATTTTTCTCCAGCACGTTCTTCCTCATACATGCCTTCTTGTCCTCGTGCCCAAGGCCCAAGGACTCTCTGAGCAAGGTGAGCCAGCCTGTAGGAGTGAGGGAGGAGCCCTCGCTGCTGACAGAGCTCCTCTGTCTGGCAACAGCTGTGTGGTCTCTTCAGAGGACACACTGTGCCCTAAAATGAACCTCCACGGGAAGGGGGAAAAGGAGAGATTGGAAAGCTCCGGAAAATCTCTCCTAGCTCGCCCTGGTGTGTTCACACATGCGCTGGCAGCTTACTGCACACAGCAACTTTCCCAGTTGCATTTTAAAAACCACCTTTTTTTCTCTCTGCTCAGGAAGTACAGAAAGATTTGGTGGCATCTGACATCAGGCAAGGGAGCAGTCACCAGCTGCTAAATGGGATTGAAAACCCTGAAAACAATTGGCTACAGATATTTCCAATTTAGGAGTTTCCGGATGGCCTTTATCCAGGTCTTTTATGACTTCTAACAGGCATTCGATGGGAAGTAAAGTGACTATAAATTAGTGCCTACTAATTCTTCATAATACAAGAGAGGTCAGTTTGTCTTGGAAAAAAAAGCACAGGCGTAGAGAACATACGAATCCCAGCGTCCCCACTGACTTTCTGAGTGATCTCAGATGGGCAAGGCAACTGCTCTGAGTTTTCTGTTGAAACGGGAAAGGTCGCAACATCCTATGACAAAGAGAGAGTGAAGCCATATAGCGAAACTCACCCGGTCACCAGGGATGGAGGCTGCTTGGCCTAACCAAACAGACAGAAAGCAACCACACACTGGATATCTAAAACAACAAAGACAAGTACAAAAATATGTCTTTGCTCTCTGTCCTGGGTCTGGGAAAGCTGAACAAGTGATGGCTAGGTCTGGAGGCCACAAAGAGGAAGCCGCATCCTCAGACCTCTTTGAGGACTGTGGGAGATCAGACCCTTACCATGCACCTGCCTTCAGATTGCACTTTTCCTGTTCGTAACTCCTGCAGAGCAGGCGGTAAGGACCTTTCACCAATCTGCAAATGCTAGGTCCCTGCCTCCCATTACACAGCAGGCTCACCAAGGAGCACAACGGGCTCCACGGAGGTACAGGCTGAGCATTGCAACGTGGCTACCTCCTTCCTTACTGCCTGGCATCCCAGCCCGTGCACCTGAGTCAACAGCAACCACCACACTCCAGACCAGGGGTGGGGAACCTGAGGCCTTAAGGGCACATGTGGCCTTCTAGGTCCTGAAGTGAGGCTTTTTGATTGAATGCACATTTTACAGAACAAATCCTTTTATTTTTATTAATACAGTTTTGTTCACTTTTTATATTTTTATTTTATTTTTTAAATGAGTGTATTTAAAACACCACAGAATAAACTAAGTTTCAACAAAATAATCCTCCCAGATTGACTGGCATGATTAGAACATTAATAAGCCATAGGGGCTGAATTTGCAACTGCTAAACTCATGATTTATTAATAGCTGTAAACTTCCCCCACCTGACTGGCGTCACTACCACATGAGGCTGGTTGGTGAGAGTTTACGGGGTCGAGCATGCCAGTCCGTTATCGGCTTTTGACAATAGTGCACTGTGTTTCTGTTTGAAGAGGACTTTGTGAATAGTTGCACAGCTCGACAGTATTTTTTTAATTCTGTTTCTGCTAAAGATAAAATGATTTGCTTGTTTTGTGATACTGGAATATCAGCATTACAGAAACTCAGTGCTCATCAGCATTGTAACACTCATAAGGACCACAAATACTTTAAATTAGAGGGCGAAGCATGAAAGTTTGTATTGCAGAAATTAAAAGATGAAAAGCAAAAGCAAAGACAATTCTTTCAAGCAGCAATAAGACCACTGAAGCAACTTATAAAGCAGCTTATATACTTGGGGAAAAAAGGGAAGCCATTCAATGATGTAGAAGTTGTGAAAGAATGCATTGTCAAAGTTGTAGGATGCTTAGACCCCAATAACATTTCAAAGTACGAACAACTGCCTCTTTCAAGGAGAACCAAAACTGATCAGCAGCATGAATTAGCCTTCAACTTAACAGAACAATTTCACTCAATACTTCAAAAGGAAAATATATATTATTCAATCACTTTGGATGAATCAACTGATACTACTTACTTGGCGTAGGTTTTATACTTCATTTAAGTCATAACAGAATATTTTCTTTGCTACAGAGTTACTCTCTTTGAGCACTCTTGGAAAAAGAACGTGGGGAATAGACATCTTCAACAAATTTTGAGATAAATTTCATGAAATTCGGCTGAATTTGGTAAATTTAGTGAGTGTATATACAGACAGTACACCTTTCATCACAAGAAAACATGAAGGGTTTATTGCACAGATTAATAAAAAGTATTAACAGATTCAGATGCTCTTATTTCTTTTCATTGTATCTTGTATCAGCAAAATCTCTGTGCTAAAGCTACTATTTTAAGTGATACTTTGCAACAAGTCGTAAGTATTGTTAACTATATTTGTTTAAATGCAACATGGCATCATCAATTTCATAACATGCTAAAGTTGAAGAATGAAGTATAAGGTGTGGATTTGCCATGTCATTCTAAAATGCATTGGCTCCCGCAAGGATAGGTGTTAGCAGAAGTTTTATCTCTGTGAGAACAAATAGTTAAATTTTATGAAGAACAGACTAAGCAATGTGACTTATTGAAAGATTTCTGTAGGAATGCAGCATTTCTGTGTGATATCAGGTCAAATCAAAACTACTCAAATATTTCTTTGCAAGGTAAAACTACGTCTGTATGTGACATGTGGCAAAAATCCAAGCATTTCAGAAAAAGCTATCTTTTTTCAAAACACTTCTTCAAAAGGAAATTTCAGATGAACATTTTCCCCAATTAACAAAGGTCGTTGATGAGCAGGATGATAGATGTGAATCATTTGAATAATATGCAGCTGTTATAGTTCTATTAATTGGAGAATACAATGAAAGGTTCACTGACTTTGAAACTCATGACATCACACTCAAATTAACAAATAGTTTTCATTCAAGCCTCACCTAGTCGATATCACCAAGGCACCTAAGAACTACAGATGGAATTGATTGATCTCCCAGTAGATGACATTTTAAAATTATTGTTTGATATTAAGAAAGATCCAATCGAAATGTGGAAAAATGCAGTAGAATACCCATACCTTCAGCAATATGTCCAAAAATGCTTTCTTGCTTTTCAATCACTTATTGCTGTGAATCAACATTTTCCTGCCTAACCCAAGTCAAGACACCCTTGAGGTCACAAATGACTGACGCCCATCTAGAGAATCAGCTGAAACTGTGGACTGACCTTCATGCTGCGACCAAATATTCAAATGCTTTCCAACGAAAAGCAAACACAGCAAAGTCAAGAAAAGGTTAACTTTAAATTAACAAATAGTTTTCATTTTTTAAAATTATTAAGTACATAGTAGTTAGATTTTTACAAAATAATGTACATTTTTCAGTATATCTAACTGAAGTTTCTTGAATGTGGCCTCACTTGATTACAGCTAAATGAATGCGGCCTTCCAACATGAAAAGGTTTCCTACCCCTGCCTTAGACCCTCAGCACTGGCCTGAGGTTATGGCTCTGGCGTAGGACGGTGAGTCTAGCAAAGCCTGATCTCCAGTCTCTCCCTTTCCAGACTTACCTAGTGCATTCCTTTTCATGTTTCCGAAAGTTCCTTCAAACTGAATTCCTTGCTGGTGGCCATAGAGGTCACTACATTTTTCTATTTCTGTGCCTTTACTTGGTTCATTCCTTCTACCCAAAATAGTCTTTTCCTGTATATCTGAATGTTCTAAACTAAACCTATCTGTTCTTTATAACCCTGATCTCTTGCAATTGGCTCCATGAAACTTTCCTCAATTCACTCTCATACTCCCTGCTCAGACTATGAAAAGTAATGTGGGAATTTTAAGAACAGTGTAAGAGACTATCCCTGCCCTTAGGAAATTTACAGTCTACTTGGGGAGACAGGTAAGAAAGAGGACAAGGTCATTTGATATACAATACCAGGAAGAGCTGTGAAGGTCATGGTAGTTACTGTTTATGGGGTGCTTACCATGTGCCAGGTGCTATCACAAGAGCTTTATCCATATTACTTTAGTTAATCCTCATCACAACTCTAGGAGATGATAATCCCACTTCGCAGATGAGGAAACTAAAATTTGGAAACATTGATATCTTATCTAGGATATATTGCTAGTAGGTCACAGAGCCTGAGCTCTTAGGAACCACAGCACATTGCTGTCACACTTTCTCATGCTCACAGAAAGCCCATTTAAAAAATATATTGAGTTTTAATAACCAAATTTTTAAATGAGGAGGATCTTAATAAACATTTCTCCAAAGAGGATATACATATGGCCAATAAGCACATGAAAAGATGCTCAACATCATTAGTTGTTAGAGGAATGCAAATAAAAATCACAATGAGATATCACTTCACACCCACTCAGATGGATATAGTCAAAAAAGACATATAATTTGGGCCGGGTGCTGTGGCTCATGCCTGTAATCCTAGCACTCCGGGAGGCCAAGGCGTGCGGATCATTCTGAGCTCAGGAGTTCGAGACCAGCCTAAGCAAGAGTGAGATCCCGTCTCTACCAAAAAATAGAAAGAAATTAATTGAACAGCTAAAAATATATATAGAAAAAATTAGCCGGGCATGGTGGCACATGCCTGTAGTCCCAGCTACTCGGGAGGCTGAGGCAGAAGGATCGCTTGAGCCCAGGAGTCTGAGGTTGCTGTGAGCTAGGCTGA
>CAUYSK010035150.1:0-51449 GCA_963575035.1 Avahi laniger | reverse complement strand
TAAAATTTGCATTCTTATTTTTTCTTAACATCAAACATTTCCCCATACTACTAAAAGCTTTTCATAAACAAAACTTTCTTTTTTTTTTTTTGAGACAGAGTCTCACTCTGTTGCCTGGGCTAGAGTGCCGTGGCATCATCCTAGCTCACAGCAACCTCAAACTCCTGGGCTCAAGCGATCCTCCTGCCTCAGCCTCCTGAGTAGCTGGGACTACAGGCATGTGCCATCATGCCTGGCTAATTTTTTCTATATATATTTTTAGTTGTCCAATTAATTTCTTTCTATTTTTAGTAGAGACGGGGTCTTGCTCTTGCTCAGGCTGGTCTCGAACTCCTGAGCTCAAACGATCCGCCCGCTCCGGCCTCCCAGTGCTAGGATTACAGGCGTGAGCCACCGCGCCCAGCCAACAAAACCTTCTTATGTGTCGGCTGTATAACATTTGTTCTTAGGGAAGCAGCGGAACGTTCTCGACCATTCCCACAGGGCTTTCCAAGTTTCTTAGAGTGTAAATTTGCACTGCCAGGAACAGACCTGTTCAGCTCATAAACATCTTGAGTGAATGTGCCCTGATCGTGCTGGATGTGAAGGAAGTGGGATGTCCCCGCTTGGGAACGGACGCTCACTCCCAAGTGCAAGGTCTGGATTTTACTCAAAGTAAACCCGTGTGTGATATAACCCTACACAGACCTGCTGGCCCATACAGACCGTTATTTTGTCTTTGTCCTCAGGGAAGACTTGGGAACAGACCTGTGGGACACACGTATAGTGATGACACTAATAAGGGGGAAATGCAGACCAGGTCTCTTGCACTTAACAAAGAAAGAAGGAAGTGCTTCGAAAGCCAGGCTGGTCCTTGAAAGTCAGAGTGATGAGTTGGGGCCCCTGGTGAACTCCCAAGAAGAGTTCGGGTCCCTAGTGGACTCCCAGGAAGGTCTGCATTACAGCCTCACCCAATGGCACACACTACTGAGTCTCAAAGGGAGATGCTAGTCATGTGTTTATGTCGTAAGTATTAATATTTACCAAATGCCTTTATGCTCAGGCAATGCTACAGGCATGTTGAGGGACACAAGCCTCATATGCCATGCTCCCCACTCTGAAAGCAAACACGAACTGTGCATCCAAATATGCTCAAGCACTGGAGTTGGGCTGCTTGGGCGGTGTCCGGCCCCACCACTAACATGCCTTTCCGGACTTGGTTTCTTTGTCTATAAAATGAGGATAATAGTAGTTCCTATTTCCTAGGGTTAATGTGGAGGTAACTCGAGGTCATGTGTGCAAATCACCTAGCCCAGGGCCAAGGCCACCATAAGAACTTATTGCAAAGGATAAAAACTCTTATTATTTATAATCATAACTACATGGCAAACCAGATGTAACTGTCCCAGGGCAATAATTAGAGCACAGAAACAGAAAAGGAATTCAGACACGCAGAGGTCATGTCCTGATAGCAAAGGTCGTGAGCTCTTTGGGTGGCAGAACAGGACCCCAACCTGCGGGGTCCTTTTCTCATCTTCAGTGGAGCTTGCTGTCACTGGTGGGGTTGGGGATGCCTCAGTCACACTTGTCTAGAGAAGTCAGAAAATGTTTGGAGAAGAGGAAAAAGTGCTACAAGAAATTAAAGAGATGGGCAAGGAGAGACAGCACCACCCAGGCTGCAGGTGCAAGAACCTGCACCCGTGCAGAGAGGTAGGAAGCTCAGTGGCTCCTGAATCTCACTG
This sequence comes from Avahi laniger, assembly GCA_963575035.1. Taxonomy (NCBI): domain Eukaryota; kingdom Metazoa; phylum Chordata; class Mammalia; order Primates; family Indriidae; genus Avahi; species Avahi laniger. Next base: position 49,728 of record CAUYSK010035150.1, on the reverse strand, counting down.
CAAACCAGTCAGGAGTCCTGGGCTTGGGCAGAGACTGCTGGACGTGGACTGACATCAGAGCCACAAGAGAAGTGGAGAATCATACTGTTTTCCAAGGACATGGAAGCTGAAGCCTCTCAGATTTTTTTAACAAAGAGTAAACAGTCACCTGTCTGTGATGATGTAGAGAACCCTCCTGCCCAGAGATGGGACTTAGGCAGATAGCTTTTGAACAGACGTCTAGAGCTAGGGACCTTGGGTGGTCACCACACCCCTGGAAGGGTCATGAGTCAAGGGTGGAATGTGGGCAGAGTAGGCATCTTCTCTGACACTCAGGAATATTTTCTTTCTTTCTTTCTTTCTTTCTTTTTTTTTTTTGAGACAGCGTCTGACTCTCTTGTCTGGGCTAGAGTGCTGTGGCATCAGCCTAGCTCACAGTAACCTCAAACTCCTGGGCTCAAGTGATCCTCCTGCCTCAGCCTCCCAGGTAGCTGGGACTACAGGCACGCACCACCATGCCCAGCTAATTTTTTCTATTTTTAGTAGAGACAGAGTCTCACTCTTGCTCAGGCTGGTCTCAAACTCCTGAGCTCAAACGATCCGCCTGCCTCGGCCTCCCAGAGTGCTAGGATTATAGGCGTGAGCCACCGTGCTGGCCAGGAATATTTTCTTAGGGTGATGGGGCTGACCACAGGCATAGCTGCACGCCCTCTCTCTGTACCGGTGGATGGAACACATCCTTTCCAGAAACAAGCCTGGTTGGCCCCGCCTGGGTCCTGGCAGGTTGCGATGCCTCCCGCATCCACTACTCACTGACTCAGAGATAGACTTACGTAGCTACCATTGGAATTTCAGTTTCTGGAAACATCACTGTGTGCTTAGGTAGTGAAGAGCATTGACTGAGCTCAGCAGGGGGCTTCACCATTACTGAAAGGAAGTGCACACTTGATAATACTGTTGATGCCAGAAATAGGTTACAAGTCAATTACGTATAAAACCAGGTAACCCTGGAAGAATCATTGGTTACCTCTCAAAATACAACTCTTAAAAAAAAAATACAACTCTTAAGAATGGCAAAATACGGTATAAACATAGAAAGTGATTCTTCTATTGAAAGTTAACATACTAGAGAACTAGATAAATCCATATATCTGTGAGCCCAACTTTTCTGGCCTCCCATCTGCCTGTGCTTGCGTTTTAAGGAATCTCATGTACTACAGATCAACAGGCAAACTCAGGAGGACAAAGCAGAGGAGAGGGGGAAATGTGCTTCTAGGAAAGTGCTGCGCAGCAGGAACCGCCGCGTGTGTCGTTGTCGCTGTAGCAGTCGGAGCGTGAGTCTGTGTTGCAGTCACTACCACTCTACCTGTGGTCTGCTTCTCTCCTGCATTAGAATCTCTGACCCAAACCTAATTAAAGACGAGAAGGACTTGGAAAATTGTTTCTCATGGCACTTTCAAAGATAGTCCAGAAGACTATTTTGGGGATCATATAATTTGAAAAGTGAGCCTGGGGAGGGTTCTGCAAATAGCTTGTGTAGGTTCTAATAGCCATTTTGAAGCTTATTGGTGCAGAATACTTAACATGTAGGTGGTAAATGAGCATTTCCTGATTCGATATTGCTAATACATTCCAGATCATTCAATAAAGAATAAAAGAAAAAAGTGTAACGACGAAAAAGGAAGATGTAAAACCATCATTATTTGCAGATAACATGATTTTATATATGGAAAAGATAACAGTCTACAGTAAAATTTAGAATTAATGAATGAGTTTGGGGAAGCACTAACCATAAAAAAACTGAAAAAAACTGGACTACATTAGAATGTAGGGTATCAACATATCAAAGGACAAAGGCAAGTCACAGAATGAAAAAGGTATTTGCGATATAAATACATATAACCAAACAGGGGCTTATATTTAGAACATAAAGGGCTCCCGATGACAGACAACCCTGTAGAAAAATGGGTACAAGACTGGAACCAGCAGGCCACAGGGAGAATATCCAAATGGCTAATAGATATATACAAAAGTGCTTGACCTCATTAGTAATCAGAGAAACACAAATATTGAGAGAGTAAATACAAGATACCAAATTCTTCTGTTGGTTGTTTTGAATTAGTTTTTGGAATATTGCCTATCCCTCCTACTGCCCTGGGCCTGAGGAACTTGGCCTTGTGCTTGTGCATGATTTGAATCTGAGCACTGTTAGAGTCTGCTAGCCCACCTCCCCCGCACCCTGCCATGGCTGCAGAGGCCATGGCTGACTAATGAGGCCAGGCATGCGCTGGGCTGGGTCAAGGTGCCGTGGGCAGGCTGCCCTCCTGCTCCAGTTCTGTGGAGGACTTGATCACTCCTGAGGAGAACAAGCAGGAAAAATTAGGACTTTTCATCCTCGCTTCAACAACATAGAAAACTCTGAAATGAGTAAACAGGAAAACTGCAGAATATATATGATGGAGATTTGGGGTGGCTTTTCTCTCTTTCAGGCAATCTCGTTCCTGCCCCATGTTGCAGATGTGTGTCAAGCAATCAGGAACTAGATAGCATTCGTCGCCCTGTGATAACTATTTTGACTTTGTTAAGGCCTGGCATTATCACATAGTTTCACTGGTATACTTTAAGGCTAGTATAAAATGTTCAAGTTGATCTTTGGAGGATGGTGAGAGCATTGCGATCTTTCTAGAAGAAAATAATATCAGTAAAATTCCTTTTCTAAAAAAGCTTCATGGAAATAAAAAATATCGTTGACCCCCAAAGAATCTGAACACCCAGGGTTTATTCAAACAGCATTTTGCGAGCAGCGATTTCATGGCGAGGTCAGGAAGATGTGAGCCACGCCACGGAGGAATGTGGTGGGGAAAGGTCTGAGACGGCCCAAGAGCCTGATTACCAAACTATGTAGAGGGGAATCAGTCAGCCAAAATAGGTCAAAACAGGCCACTCTGCTGCCAGCTACTGCTAGAAAACTCTTCTTAATTGCTGTTTTGGAAACTAATTGCCCTCAGCAGAAAGTATCTAGTAGGAGGTCTTTAACTCAAAGGAGAAGGGCCGAGTCATCTTGCGTGTAGGTACAGCTTGGGGAGGCACCACACGCACCAGGGTCGGGTGGCCCTGCAGCCCTAAGGAGGGGAGGCAGGCCGCCCGTGCTGGATACTTGGAAAAACAAAGACATGCACTTTGCTTTGAACCATAAGAGAATCCCAGAAATACTGGCCCGAGGAGGTTTTACCCTCTTTTCAGAGTTGCTTCGATGAGTTGTGAACAGGCAGATGGGGAGTTTCAATAGATTTCAAGGGATTTGCCCCAATCGAACTGACATCCCGGCTGGGAAGAGCTCTGGTGTTGGTAACCGCCCTCCCCCTCGCCCCCCAGTGCCCCCAGGCCGCACCTCCCAGCTTCATTCCAACTCGCCACCCACCCACACAATGAAGCCACCCAAGGAAAACATCGTGTTACAGCAGTATCTTTCCACAGCGGTATCTTTCCACACTCGCCCTGAAACCGTAGCCCCTTCTAATCGCTGACACGTCAGCTGTCTGCTTAGTGACCGTTGTAATACTGAAAATTCCTTTATTTAGCTTGCTTGAGATGAAGTCATGCAGCTATAAGAGTGACTTGCAAAACAAAATCAAGTTCCATTGTCAGTTAAAGGGGCCATGGAAAGCCTCTGAAATCCTTAATGGTACAACTTATTAGCCATCACATTTCATTAGAAAATTGTCACAGTGCTTCCAATGTTTAAAAAGAGTAGTTTGTATTGATAGAGAAACAAATACAGTGTTGGTTTGGCAACTTAAAAGACATATACTTATTGAATCTGTCACGTTTGGTTTCATCATTTAAAAAGATGAAAAGGTGGCTTCCTAATGCTGTATTTTGCTGCATTTTATCAACTCCTTCTCTGCTCGCTAGGGAATTATACACGCTGCTGGGTGTGCTGGGGAAATCACTGGGCTTTTCTCCTAGTGTCATATTCCCCTGTTTCTCTCATGGTTATAATATTCCTCTATCTCTTCTTGGTTATAACATTCCATATCTCTTTTGCGAGGTGATTGAGAATACCAAATGGATGTGTGCACTAAAGTACTTCATGCAGAGCTATGTGGACCTGGAATAATTGGCGTGGGACAAACCCTTCCTTTTGAGTAAAGCGAAGTCAGGGTTCCAACACCAGCTCTTCATGAACTAGAGCCCTCGGCCATGTTATTTCATGCCTCTGGCATCCCTCTCTCCACCTGCAAATAGGTATGCCTGCGCCTGCGTCATCTACTTCCAAGGCCGCTTCGGGGATTCAGTGAGATCACAGCCATGCATCTTTTCTTTGAAAAGCATAAAGAACTATGACAGCTATGATGCATCGATAATCACGAGAGAGAAGGGGATCTCTGACAGTATCAGGGCTATTCAGACACCCTTCCACCATTGTGTGTCCACCTCTCTGGCTGGTCTGTTTTCTTTCTGGTCTCTCTTCAGAACGACCCCATTCCCAACAGTGCCCCTTCCTAAGGTTTCTCACTATTATCCAGGACTCTTAATGAAGGCTTTGGTATGTCAAGAAGAACATTTCAGCTTTCTGGATTTTCTAAATTAGGTGTTCTCAGGAGTTTAGGTTTTCCAACTGCAGGAAATCAAGACATTTTTAAAGTATGTTTTCTCTTACTATGTTGATTCAAGGTGACGCTGTCAGGGCTGGGGGGTTGTTCTCAGAGGTGTACTGAGAATGTAAGAGGAATTGTGGTAGCACCTTACATTATTTGAAAGTTAGCATATCTCTTAAAACATTTGCGTTTAAAAAATAAGTGATTTGTTTAAAGGTCTAAACTTCTCCATTTAATTTAGTCCTGCATTTTCTTCAGATTTGCCTGTTTTCTATTTCTTTATCTGATTATGGGCTTTCCACATATTGTGCTAAAATAGAAGAAAAATTTATTTTTTGCCATAATATGGGACCGCAAAGAAATATGAGCTTTGTTCCATAATGTGTTTCTACAAAGATCAATGAGTTTTGGCTTAGTAGAAGGTCTGTTCACCATTTCCAAAACAAGTCTTTAAAAAGAGTGAATCATGTAATTTACTCAAAAAATGATCTAATATATAAAGTGATTTAACTAGTGAAATTAGATGACAGCATGAGCTGATCAGGTTAACATGGAGCAGGGCTGGGAGTCTCCCATGTCCCAGGAGCTCACTGCTGGGTCCTAGGCAGGGCTCAGCTTCAGGAGTCGTTTGCGCCAACCACCAAGGTCCTACCTGGCTCTGTGAGTTTATGTCTAAGATAAACCCTTCACAGAACAATGTCCTTCAATATCATCCTCAGTGCTGTGTAACCATCGAATTAAACATGCTGAGTAGCACATTGAGCTAAACGTGTCTGTGCCATCAGTGTCTTCTGCAAGTCCAATGTCTATTTTCATATTTCACGAAAGCAAGGAATGAAATAGACAAAGATAGTAAAATGCTTAAGAGAGACAAATCTCAGCTTATACCACATTTGCTTCACTTAGCAATGAACTTGACGGCAGAGGTTGGTTCTTCTTCAATGTCAAGCTGGAGTGAAAAATTTTCCTAATTTTGTTTAATTGTGGAAAGATTAGGGTGAACAGAAAAACATATCTGAATTGGAGAACTTTGGAAAGAAAAACAACATTTAACTGAGTTTTAAATAACTCAACATTGAGCTAAGAAATTGTGGTCCTCAGATAGAGGCTTTTCAGGATGGTTTAAACAAATGGAAAACAGGTTGATCAGGAACAGCTGATTTTGTCTGGTAAATGAACGCTCCAGAAGTTCCTTAGGAAGACTTTTTTCTTTAGGAGATTAAGAATCTTCCTGATCAACTTTCTCAGGTTATTAATTTAACTGAAGACTTCTTCTTGACTATAGTCTACTGAGGACAAAGTCATAATTATTAGTCTAGATTAATGAGGTTTACGGTATTAATATATTATTTTGAGTTTATGGTTCTATTCATCACTTAATAATTTAAAGTATTGACTCTATTTTATAAATGAATTTCAGGAAAATATTATAAATCTATTTAGACTTTACTAAGACTATGAGAAATTCATCATTCTGTGTATGTGACCAAGAAATTGCATAGATGTTAATGTTCACAATTTTCTTTTAAAGGTTGGCTTTTGAAACTGACAAGGCCGCAGACTTCACTCAGGACAAGTGCCTTAATTAATGATGAAAACAAAATTAGCAGGAGAACTATTTCTCTTGGACTGCTGGGGAGATTTTAACGCTTCACTGACACCCACAGAATGAATTTTTCTCCTAAAACAACACAAGCCAATGACTTCAAGCTGAATGTCTGTGTTCCATTCCAACACCCCATCCCCAATCTCTTCGCTACAAAGAGACACACACTTAAAAACCACCTGGCATTATTTAAGAGGATCACTCTGAAGCACATTCAATTCCTTGCCTTTTAATGGCAAGAATCAAATGCAAAGTGCAGGGTCATATTTCTGAGATTGACAGACCAGGAGGGCTGGCTGGGTGGAGGAGGTGATGTCACAGAGCCGGTTTCTGGGTGGAATCAAATGTGGTCTGTGACACAAGGAAAGTTTGTCTTTAATACCCAGAGTGGGTGATTGTGTGTGCCGAGCTCTGGGGTCAGTGAGGACCCCAGCTCAGGGAAGAAAGCCAGCCAGTGGAGGGTGGACAACCCAACCAGAGTAACTGAGGCAGAAATTTGACGGGCAGGAGCCCTCTGGGAGTGGGGTACCATGGGGGTGTGGGCCAGCCTAGGTTGGTGCCAGCAGAGCTGGGTAGGGGATGTGTGCTGGAGACAGGTAGAGGTGTCTGGGCTGAGGCTCTGTAGGTCACTAAGTGAATCCTGCTTCTAGCTTCTGGAGAAAAAGGGCACTATACACCAAACAAGGCTTATCAGAAATCCATGCTTGTTGTCTATCTGTGAGCAAGACTTTGGGACACAAAAGTGGTCCAGTTTTTGAGCTGGCTGACAAAGTGCCACCTGAGACTGTGTGAGCTGCACTGTGTGAGAACTAACTTGACGTTCAAGAGAAGACAGTGGGATCCTCAGGTGGCCAAGCAGCAGAGTGACAAGCTGACACCAGGAAACAGATTAGGAATCACGACGCAGGATGTGGGTGGCTCCACTGGGCACCACCTGCCACACCGGGAATCACTACCAGGCAGCAGGAAGGGCCCAGGACTGAGGCAGGTCCAGCGTGGCGCCCGGGGGTCACCTTGGTCCTTAAGGCTGCAGGAGCCTGAGAAGGGCTTGTGCAAATCAGGGTCAATGTAAACTCAAATAACTGATGTCCTCAAAAAGCCTATTCAAAAAATCTCCCGTGGCCTGCGATGCGCTGATGGATGAGAGAATGAAGCGGTATCTCTGTATCGAGACACCCTCAGAGTCACTTGCCAAGGCTCCACGACGCAGGGCAGCAGAAGGCCAGGGAGGGGCTTGAGCCCTCAGGAGGGAGAGGGAGGAAGAGGAGGCAAGCTCAAGTTCAAGCTCAGGAGGGCAGAGAGGACGTACCAGCAAGCAGCACCTTTGGGGAGGTATTTATTCTACGCCAGGCACTGTGTTAAGTGCTCTACACACATTATGGAATTTAATTCATTTAGCGACTTGCTGGGGGAGGATTACAAACTCATCTCACAGAGAAGGAGAACAAAGGCTCAGGAAAGTAAAGATCTCAGCCTGAGGAGACACAGTTAGTGACTGATGGAGCCCAGTTTGAATCCACAAATAGGACTCTGAGTCGGAAGCTCCTCACCCCTGGGCCAGGCGCAAGTGCAACCTGGGTTCTAAGCAAATGGCTTAAAATGAAGTTCTGGAACATGACACCTTCCTATTGCAGGAAGTGCCTGTTCCTCCTCCTACAGCTCTGTGCCTTGAAGGGGAGAGCAGCTCCTCTAACGACAAGGAGTCCAAGAAAGAGGAGGAGATAAAGACAAAGTTGACAGAATGATGAAAAGTCTGCAGGAGGAAGCTTCAAATTACTGGACTGTCTTAGTAACTGTTTAAATCAAGAATTCTTCAACTTGATTCACTAATCTTCCGATATGCTTTCCCTCGGAGGCTTTGACATGATATGTCTGACTACTTAATCTTTGCTTTTATCTCTAGTATGTGGTTGTCTTACACGGAATTTTCCAAAGGACTCCATTTGACAGATGTTTTAACTAGAGACCGTAAATGCATGACTGACCATCACCAAGGAAAATAAAATATCAGTCCACGAGTACAGAGCCGCCCTTAACAACTTAGAAAGATAACTGGTGGGAGGAACTGTGTTTTCAACTTAGTTTCAACAAGAAATAAGCTTCAAGTAAACTCTCCATAAAGTATGAGTGCTGTTTTCTGTTTCTCATTAATTGGTTCTAAATGGTTATTCAAAAATGTGTTGATTTTTGATTAGTATGCATGCATTTGGTTTAAACTTTGTTTAAATGGTGAGCTAAGGCTGATGGTGTAAGAAGGCCCATTTTTACAGGACTAAACGTGTTTTCTGTTCTCTTCACGCCTCTAACAGGCTATTTTTGCAAAGCTCAGGGTCAAACTCACTGCCAGGCATGACATGACCCTGGAGGGTTCGGTCCCACATATCAAAAGATAAAAAGCTCTGCAAAGGGAGAAATTCCTTAACCCTGGCAGAGAACAACAGATGAAACGATCCTGCTCCATCCATGGCTTCCTAAAACGCGCCTGTATAAGCAAGTGAATGTGGTGTGTTCCTTGTCACGTTTTTCAAATCTGGAGCATGTTCCAGGGCAGGGGCCCCAGTCACATATTGCTGATTGCTAAGAGTGACTATTCAAGGGGAAAACTGGATCCCAAAGCTGGAAGAGCCCCCCGGACACTGTCTCCCAGAGTCGCTGCTCAAACTATTAAATGGAAATAGCTTGGCACTCTGTCTTGCAGTTGAAGCATATTTTGCATTAGTCTGACTTTGCAGATAAGCCAACGTCTCTCTGTCCAGTAGTTTTTTACACAGCAATTCAAATCGAGTGAAACCAATGAGAGAGAAACTCATATTTGGTTGACCTTAGGTGCATATTTTTGAGGGACGTGCCTTTGGCACTGTGCATAATGATTCGTGCTGTGATTCTGAACACAAGTTCTCAAATCACCCAGCTTTGGTTCTGCCCAGGACCCCGGCCTTTCCCTCTTTCCCTCTTTCTTTCCTCCCACCCAGCTCCTGCCAATCCCAGCTGCTACGCCAGATAGCAGCTGGGCGTTGTGGGGTCAGGGTGTCCAGGCTTGGTCCCTGCCCTCCCGGGATCCCCTGGGGCCCATGCTCAGGCTTGGGGAGGGGGAGGCCTCTTGTTTGTGGAAGTTTCTTACTTCACTTCTGCCCACTCTATCATATGCGGGACTTCTCTGTCTAGGAGAGATTCCCTAAGGCTGGGCCCAGCTTCCCTGGCACCCACTCACGTAAGCCCCAGGTTCTACAGCTGCAGAGACATCAGTCATACTTAGCATGACTAACTCAACAGGGAGAGAAGCAGACAGCAAGACTGGTGTTACAGGATGGTTGTTACAGTCAGGAAATCAGGACAATTACCAAGTAAGTAAGCCAGGGAAGGGGGTGACTTTCCTCCCTGACATTCCCAGCTGGACTCTTCCGGTGCAGATCCACCCACAGGCCTCCCTCACCTGGTGCTCGGGAGGGCACAGGCCAGTCTGGGGGCCTTTTCCTCCTGAAAAACGACCACTGCCAGTCTCAGAAGCAAACACCCTGCTAGGTTGGTATGAGGGGAGTCCAGAAGGAAATTGTCTCCTAAGATTCTGTTTTACGTTTTTGTATCATGTTGCCAAACCAAAGCCTCTTGAGTTTTCTTGCTTTGTTAAGTTATACTTGGGTCTCAAAATTATGTGAACAAAATGTTCTTTGTTTTTAAGTCTTTCCATTTGTTCTGGAAATAATTTAGTTACACCTTGACTTAACTTTAAGTAAAATTAAAATTCTTCCCTTGGCTGACATTTCTCAAATTGAAAGAAAATGAAAACAACCGTCCAAAGGCATTAGGAAGATGCTGTCCCAGCAGTTCTGGCCACGCGAACCACTGCAGGGCGGTCTGTGTGCACCACTCGGCCTTCGGGCCACAGGGCGGCGACCTGCCAGGAGCTCTGGGCACGGAACCTCCCCCACTGCACCCACGTCCCACAGGCTGGCCTCATCCTGTCCTCGCATCTTGGCTTGAAATACCTCTTCGCTCCCAAGGCGCTAGTGACACTTGAACTTTACTCTCTGTGTCCTCAAGTGACTTTGGTCTTGAGGATGGAGACCCACATTTATTAAAAAACGAAAGTGAAAACAAAGTAGACATTAACTAATATTTATCAAGCACTACAATGCAAAGATATGCGCAATTTCTTCTTTTATCCTCAGAGCACATGTTTCAGGTAAGAACTATTTTAACTCCAGTTTCAAAAACGTAACTAAAGTATAAAGAGCCAAGTAACTCGCCCAATGCCACGTGGCCAGGAAGTAGCAAAAGCAGGTTTCGAGCCCAAGCCCCGAGCTGGCCTCGCTCCCCGAATCCCTGCCTGAGCCCAGGCTTCCCTCTGCACCCTTGGAACACAGGGTGGTTCATAGCACCGTTCTATGCTGTGAGCAAGGCTCCCAGTGTTCGCCGATGAGCACAACTGCACGTGTAGTCAATCGTACTGAAAGTCCAACGTAGGACAGAAGGTGAATTTGCTCTCAAACAGTGAACTTCTGCAGGTTGCTCTGTAATCGTGGATAATCCCAGATGGCATATTTAACCTTAAAACTGTGTTAGACAGTTGAGCAAATCCTACACAAACACACACACACACACACACTCACACACACGCGTACACAGGGCACTCAACCTCACTGCTCCCAGCCTGTCCTTGCCCTGGCCCAGACACCAGTCCGTGAGAGGACTGATGTGCAGAACTCATGAGTGGGTATCATTCCTAGCAGAATCTGGCATGTTCATTCGGTGAATGAATCTCACATGAATGATTTCACCGTGAACTTGAGATACAGTTATTAGCATTCCTGTTTACAGATGGAGACAAGGGCTCCCAGAAACGAGGAGTGACTGTTCCTAGTCATTGGACTCAAAGCCAGAGACTCCACCTGTTTGTAAGAGTCCAAACATGTACCTGTTGGCACATGTGGACTTCAAGAAGAATCACAGCACAAAACAGAGTAGTGCAAGCAGACCCTAGCACACGGAGTCGGCACTGGCCTGGAAAGAGTGGCTCCTGTTGTCATTCCGCTACTGTCCATGGGGCCTCCTGTGTGGCTAGGATAATTTTAGGAAGGTCTCTTGTTCCCTATGGGATTTCAGCAAATCTTTCTCTCAATTAGGACTCACAGAATTTCCCAACAGCCTCTCTTTTTGCCCCTAAATTATGCTGTGTTTGCACCTTCCCTTCCCCTTTACACAGCTGTGGTGGAACCGGCCTCAGTGGCCTGGTATCTCCAACAGGGCCTGGAGGAGGGTGGGCGCTGCGTCTGCAGGCACCCTGCTCTGCTGATGGAGGAGTCTCCCTCTGTCCACTCTCCTCACTCCTTGGTCAGCCTCCTGAGTGCAGTCTTTTTAGCCTTTATTTTTCAGAGTTCCTGAGGCTACGCAGTCATCCTCATGTCTTGTCTCAGCCTTTCTGTGAAGGGGACCCTAAAAAGCAGATCTGCCTGGCACTCCCTAGAGGCAGCCGCTGGCTCTCTTCTGTGTCAGCAGCCCTTGAGGAGAAAGGAGCCAGGAGCATCCTCCAGCTGTGTGTTGTGTGTGTGCACACGCATGTGCTTGCATGTATGTGTGTATATGTGTATGTGTGTATGTGCATGTGTACATGTATGTACGGGTATGTATGAGTGTGTGTCCGTGTTCTCTTTTTCTCCCTCACATCTCTATCATTTATCTCTATACATTCCACATAGATTGATAGTATATATTTTCTATATAGGATATATATATTTTCAATATGAATATATATTCTGTGGCTGGGATTTATCCACTTAGCACAGTGGCTATAAGCAGAGGTTTTAGACTCAGTGAGTCCTAGATTTGACTCCCAACTTTACTCCTTTGACCTTCCCAAGTGGCCTGACCTGTGCATGCCTCAGTTTACCCATCTGTAAGTGTCAGTGGCTTAGAGCAGTGTCTGGCTCCATGTTGCTCAACAAACGGGAGTTGCTGTGTTTCTCCCATGGGAGGTTCTAGCTGCTTCCGGGAGTTCTGGAACCCTAGGAGCATCTTCAGGGACTCCTCTTTCTTGTGTGTGGTCCTGGGAGCCCGCAAAGACTCCCAGGGAACCCCTTCCTCTCCTCCAACCTGGAGTCAGTGTCACGGGGGGTGAGCACAGCAGGAGGGGCTGGCTAGCAGGCCCCACAGCGCTGGTGGGTTTATTGCGTCGTCCCTTCCCAATGCCAGTCTGCGACCACCACACAGTCGATGCTAATGAGCGTCTTTCCCCGGTGGACAACCAGAGCTTTGAAGCCCAGGGCACTCGCTTTTGATCCCATTCCCCGACAGAAGCCCTTTCCCTGTTCTCGCAGGCCCCCTCACTCCACAGTCACAGACCCAAAAATGCTCGACATGCAGAAAAACATTGTCATGTAATTTCTACCAGGTACCAGATCATTTGTCCAGGTGACTGAAAAACACAGACGCTTCTCTAATTCCCACATGAGAGATCACTAAACTGGACAAAAGCAACAAAACAGGAAATTTATGGGTGGGGCTGAAACAATCCCGGAAAAAATGCAAATCCTCCACAGGCAGATCCTTGCTGCCTTTTCCATTACACGCAGCTAGTGTCATCCAGTGCAGGACGGCATTGAACTTGGGGGGAGAACCCACAGTGGGAAAAAGAATTCGTATGTTTTTATATATTTATGTGCTCTTTTATTAATAGTTCCATGACTGTACTCCTCATCCAAAAGATTTGTTTGAACACTGTCCACTGACTGCATCTTCATTCCCCATGTTTCAGGGCCCGGAGCGGATAAAGGTATCAGTGAACAGTTCCGGGAGGGAAGATGCCAGATGCCCTGAACTTGGATTGTGGTAAAACAATGACAGAGGAGGATGATGTGTTTCTGGGTGAAAAAGTGGATGACGGGTGAAGACAAATGTTTAATGTCTGTGGGAGCTACAACGATGCCTCAAAATCCTATCTGTAATGACAACTGAAAAAGCTGTCAGCTGGGGACGGCGCTTTAGCTAGACTCTCAGTGGGATTCATTTCGAAGGGCAGAGGTTCCAGCTGGGGCCAAGGGGTGGGCACAGGCATCCCGACATCTGCCACATGGGTACCCTGACAGGAAAGCGACAGGGTGTCCTTCATCTCCAAGAGGCGGAGGCCACTGCGTGCAGATGGGGTGTGCCCAGAAAAGAACCGGCCAGGGTGGGGGCGGAGGCTGCTGCATTCCTGCTTCTCATTTCTGGTTATCGATGGCAGTTGGTGACAGGCCAATGTGCAAGGCAACAGCCATTGGTCACCAGCCATCCTTGTTGTTGGCCCCTCCTCTGCCCCAAACTGGTGCAGAAGCTGTGGCCACTGGGAGGCCGCAGACTCCAAGCCTCACTGCAACACCCTGCGGCACCTGCCACCTGCCGTCCGCAGAGTTTTTAGGCAGGTGAGAAGGGACTCCTATTCTTTAAAGCACATGAGGACACCGCCTAACACATTCATAAGGGTTCATAACTCTTCACCCAGACATTACATCTTATGTTAATATTTTCTATAACCTTGGCACATTTATATCAAAACTAAGAAATTAACATTGGTACAGAAATTAACATTAGCACATTAAACTGCAGACTCTGTTAGAATGTCACCACTAGTGCAGTGTAGTCTTTCTGTCCCAGGATTTGCCCCGGGACACCACAATGTACTTACAGGAACAGTTTTTACAAACTAGTTGTTACTTCAAAAGGCAGCTCTGTTCCGTGCAACAGAACACATCTCAACAGAATGTGTCAGAGACCTACCAGGAGCTCGGGAAAGGGGCTGAGCATCCGGTGCCCAAGGCAGAGCTTGCTGGGCGAGCCATGGGCTGCTTGCACTTTCTTCCTTTGAAATTCACCTCTGACCACATCAACAGGGCTGGAGAAACCCTGGCAGTCTCCCTAAGATTAGACACTGCCTTCTTTCCTGGATAATGAAAATACAAATTATCGTCCCCTCACAGCAGTTGGGGGAACTGAGAGCAGTATGTCATTTAAGCCATCACCTGTCCTGAGATAGTCTCATCAGCTGAAGGGCACGGCCACCCAAGGGGAATAGCAAGAAGATACCTATCCAATAACCCTGCCCTTTCTCTCATCTGAACTGATGAAGTACCGTTTATTTACTGGATTCCAGAAGCTTCTACACTATAAAGATAAAAGCCTCATGCAGCATGTCTATTTTTAAGTGATGCCCTGGAGCTGCTTCTCACTGCCAGGGTTACAGCTGAGCCCCCCTCCGCCAGCCACCTGCAGGCCCTCAGAGCTGCCTCTGCAACCCGCCTGGGGTGCACTGCTCACCGGGAGAGAGCACCTGAGCAGTCGGCACAACCAGCTTTTCAACCTTCTCTTTCGGGCCCCAGGGGCAAAGTCAGTTAAGCGACTTGCTCCAAAGTCAAACAGCCAGTTAGCAGCCAGACTGGCGTTAGGCTTCATTCCCCCTCAAGACTATGGTGTTGTCGCAGGGCCCTTGATCTGTGAGCCAAATCAGCCAAGGCTGGGACTTCACCCACCACCTCAAGGAGTGATGGTAGCACCAACAAACATCGGCAGACAAAAAGCAAGAGGCCAATTTCAGAGTTTTCTCTAAAACCCTCTAATCAAAGATAAATACTCTTTTTCAGATTAAAAGAACAAGAAATTCCCAAACCACCTACTACGTAGTGATCTTGTGTCATCAAACACAACGTTGAAAAGTTAAGTCTCCATTGCACGAAGTTTTTCTTTAGAATTTTTCCAATATTTTCTCTTCCTCTCTCCCAGAAACAGTTACGTGATCCTTTCATTTTTACTATTTTAGCAAAGTCTTTGTTTTCCCTCCCAGAACTTTTCCCTTACATTTCACATTGTCTCTCTCTCTAGTTCTAAATGTATCTGTCGGACAGCACCAGAGCCTGTCTTCCGTCTCCCTGCGTTTTCCTGCCTGCCTGTTCCGTCTGCTTCTAGTTCTAGAACACTGATGGCAAATCCCAGCTATTATTTATTGTGGCCGAGTCATACAAGCCGCCCCGGGAGGGCAACTTTAATAGCCTCTAGAAAGCTGAGATATGCTTGTGTTTCCACTCTCAAGGTGGAACCTTGTGATTTTTCCCTTCTGCATTTGAACAACAGGGTATAGCTGCAGGGAATATGGGAAGGGAGTGTTCCTCTTGTTCCCGACACTGAGCTCTGGGAAGCAATGCAGCTTCATACATCTCTCCCCACTCATCAATAAGCCCCCAGAGAGGTCTTGCCATCAGAGCTGCTTTTGCAGGGGAAGGAAAGCAGTGGCAGCCTGCAAGAGTCAGTGAATTTTCCAAGGCTTGGTGCCCTTGAAAACTTCTGGGAAACCAAGCTGGTGCAGAGGCATTTGAGAGTGACACCTGTGCTTTGAGGGATGCTGGCCACATACCTGTGGGAACTCACATGGTGTGGCCCTGTCTCCCGGCTGAGGTCCTTAGCTGGGCCTTCAGCCTGCTGTGTATTTGATCTCAGGGAAGGCCTTTGTTCTTGGGAATTCTCTTCCTCCCAGAATCAGGCAGGACTGGGTCTCTTAGATCTTCAAGGCTGCTGCCCTGCCCCTGGAGATAAGTAGCAATGCTTATAGGGGCTGCAGCGAGTGCTTTGAAGTCTCTACAAAGGTTACAGTGTGCAGCAGAGAGAATCATCCCTTCAATATGCCCAGTGGACATCTCATGGCACCAGCACTGTGCCAGCCTTTTAAAGCACTTCCCGGGAGTCCACTCATCCCAAAGCCCCCTGCCTCCATGAGGTATACGAAATTATTAACATGCCAGTTATGGGGGGGCTGATACAGTGGCCTGGTGAGTGCTCACCTTAGGCAGCTGCCCTTCGGTGGCCTGCCCAGCTGGGAATGGCACCCAGGCAGCTGCCTGAGTCTGGGATAGGAACCCTTGTGCCACACTGAGTTCCAGGATGGGCACTTTGTATATGCACTTGGCATCTTGGCCTTGCATTCAAGCAAGGGTGCCTCAGAGAAGGCAACTTGGATGGCAGAGAGCATCCTCCAAGTGGCCCATGCAGAGCCCGGGGTCCACACCGAGCCCTGCGCCCAGGCTGCCAGGGGTATTTCTGCTTCCTCCACCCCGCAGACAAGTGATGATATTGCTTCTCCTTTGTTCTGCACTCCTGCTCCTCAGCAGAGGAGGAAGGAGGAGGATTCCCCTTCCCAGGAGTCCGTGCATGGGCCTCACTCCCTTGGCCCAAGGTCCAGACCTGGGGGACATCACCCACACCTCAGGAGACTGAGCGCCCTCCTTGCTGACTTACAGATCCAGAAGAGTGGCTGTGGGTTCTAGTCCCACTGGCCCACTTATAAAGACAGAGATCCTGGGCAAGTTATTTGAACTCTTTGTGCCTCTTTTTTTCTCACCTATAAAACAGGGTAATGATAGTTACCTACCTCTTAAGCGTGTTTTCCTGTGAGGCATAGATGTACTAATGCACACAAAATGGAACACAGGAAGTGCTCATTAATTACGCGCTCTTTGCCACTGATTGTCACTGCTTCTGCTGTAAAGCTCTAAGATAAAAGCAGAAACCCTTCTGCTGAACCGACCCTCCAGGGGAAGAGTCCTGAGACAGGCAATGAGACAGGACTCTGGAACGCGGCCGGTTAACAGGGAGCTGAACTAACCATAATTAAGAAAAATCTTTAATGACTACAGTTAAGGATCAAGTCATTATTTCATGAGTAACAGCTTTAAAGCCAGTGGTCAATAAAAATTTAAATAAGCAGAAGATCAGCTCATTGAATATAACAAATTGTGAACACATATTAACAAATTAACACAAATTAACAAATTAAGAACACATATTAATGTCTCCAGTAAAATGATTAAACTGTTTATCTATTTTTATTTGTAGATTTAGAATCTAAAGCCCAGAGAAATAAAGTAAATTGGCAAGAGACCTGAACTGCCTCTCAACCCAATATTTCAGCTCAATTTTGCCCAAACTTTGGCATCACATGGAAAATGCAGACACCCAGGCTTCAACCCAGAAAATGTGACAGAAGGTCTGGGATGCGCAGACCAGAGGTCTGAATTTGTAACAAGCCTTTCCTGGTGATTCGGCTCTGGGAGGTTCAAGGACTGTACTTTGAAGCTCTGTTGGGCAATAAGTGTTCTTGGTCCCTTTCAAGGACCTGGAGTCAAAGAGACTCAGGGTGAGTTTGCAGCACTACGAGCTTTGGGGGGAGGAACAGAGGTGTGCTGCATGTCGAAGGGCACGTGGCCCCGTAACAATCGAGGGGCATTCACTTCCTCAAAGGAGGGAAACCAAGGCCCGGGATTTATGAGATCAGGGCACAGCCATGTTGAGTTCCCAGTTCTTCTAACACGAAGCTCTTTCCACCAATTTTAGGATCAGTCCTGGTAAGAATTCCTGGGACTCTCGCCACCCTCAGGAATGGAAACATCGATATTACAAAAGTGGCCCCAGGGGAAGAAGCAGTGTGGGCAACAGCACAACCAATACACACACTCGTGACACACATTGGTACTTTTTGGGGTCTCCTCCTTCTTTTAGTGTGTGTGTGTGTGTGTGTGTGTGTGTGAGAGAGAGAGTGTGTGTGTGAGAGAGTATCTGTGTGTGTGTGTGTGTGTGTGTATTGCTTCTGGTTCACAAATCTGGGCCAAGTCTTATGTGTAACACAGGTATGTGCATAAGAACCCAGAGTCATTGGGTCGGTCCAATGGGTTGGTTCAAACATCTAGATTCTGATCTTCTTAAGTCAGTACTGGGGGAAGGAAGGAGAGACAGCCCTGAACTTTGAGAAAACTTTGGTCTGGAATGCTCTGGGCAAAGTCTCTGAGTTCCTCCTCTTACTTCCCAACCTGGGCCCTGAACGAGAGCAGAAAGCAGCAGAAAAGTAGAGTTAACGTGGTTCTTTCCCAAGGGAGAGTAGCTCTTCCTCACTCACTACCTGTTAAATCCTGTTTGTTTTACATTAGGACAGAACAATGTAAAATCAACAGAATTTAAAGATAACCACTAACATTTCCCCTTTGTCGCTGTATGTGCGCTCTAGCAGGGGGGGACCTGGGGTGGGGAGGAGTGATTTCCAGTGGCTCCCACCTGGCCAGAGGCTGCGGCCACGGGGTGGTCAATCAGACAGTTGACAGAGGTGGGGATGAAGACGTCTTCGGGGCCCCTCGGTTTTCAGGTCCTGTTTAAACATTTGTATCCTCAACCGAGGAGACCCACCAAACCTATCGCACTTTAGCCACGGTTACATAAAGCGCCATAGAAATGGCTGCTGCATATTTGAACAAAATGCATGCAACGCACAGCGCAGGCACCACGGACGACCCTGGCAGGGTGCCCTCCGCGGCGGGGGCTGAGAGGCAGCGCTCAGCACACACGGTCATGCGGCCCGACCAGGACGTGGGAGAAAACGCGGGTTTTCTTCCGACGCGGGTTTTCTTCCATTGGTTCCTGGCGGTTGGGGCAGCACTGATTGGCCCGCGCTCCCCCGCGCCCCACCCACTCGGAAAACCACAGGCCCCTCTGCCAATGGCAGCGCCTGGTCACCGGCCTCGCAGCCCCACAAAGACCCGTATCGCCCTCATCCCAGCGCCTCGCGGCCCGGGACCGGCATTCTGCCCCTGCTGCCCAGGCTGCAGCTACGCTCAAACGAAGGAAAAGGATGCCTCAGGCTACGTTTTAAATGATAAGCTCGGGTGAAAAGCCGACGCCTGTAATATCCGGGGTTGAAGCTGGGGAACCCACTGGGAGGAGAGCGGGAGAGGGTCACTGGGGGAAAGCGAGCTTTCTTAGAACCTGGCCGGGTGGGCTGGACCACACGCAAACGCACACGCACACGCACGGCCAGCGCGGGCGAAATGCCTTCTCAGAGGCCACTCGAGGGTCCCAATTACTCCCGAGCGCAAGAATCCGAGCGCATGGAACCGGAGCCAGGACTTACCGCCAGGACGCTCTGGGCCAGGACCCCCACTGTCACGGCCCCCAGCAGCAGACACCTGGATGCGAGAGGGAAGAACAGGGGGGTGAATGTGCAGGCCCCGGCTTGTCAATTCCTGAAAGTTACACGGAAGGGCCCTTCCGAGCGGAGCCCACAGGGACAGGGCGGAAAGTCGCTTACCGCTGCAGGGCAGGGCCAGACGCGGCTCTCCGGTCTCTTCCCATGCTCCCGGTCCCTCCACTCTCGGCTCCCGTCGGTCCCTCTCAGCCTGGAGGCGAGAGACAAAGCGGGTTTAGCGAGGGGGTGGGGAGGTAGAGCATCCTCGCCAACAGTCTCTGGGACGGGCGGGGACCTCGCGGTGTGCCCTCGCTTCCTTGCAGGGGTGACCAGAGGGCAGTCCCAAGACGGGACAGAAAAAGGGGAGCCTTCCCATTAGGCCCGGGTTGGTGTTGCTCAGCCGAGGCAGCTCGACCCCTTTTCCCCCAACCGCCGCCTCCCGTTCCCAACAAGAGCGCGCAGCTCCAGCCCGCGCAGGGCTCCCGGAGTCCTTGCCCTCGGGCCTGGGTCTTGGCACTGCCCCGGGGTCGCTCTCACCTCGGGGCCCAGCTTCAGGTGCTGCCGCCCGCCCGCGGCACATCAGCAGCGCGGCGGGCCTCCTGGGCTCCCTGGGCGTCGGCCTCAGGGGCCCCGGGTCCCCTCTTGATCCTCCGCCCGGATCGGCGAGCGTGGGGGCGCAGGGGTAGGGGCGCGGAAGTCCTCGGGTGCGGAGCGAAGAGCCCTGGAGTCCCTGCGCACTGCGGTCGCAATCTCCTGGCTGCGCGCTCCCGCCGCCCTTTACCCGCGCCGCAGGGTCCTCCCCTTTGAGGCACCGCCCGCGCACCGCCAAGGGGAGGGGCAGCGCCAACAAATTGGGGAGCTCGGCCGGCCGCGCTCAGGTCTCCGCTTGGAGTCGCCGCACCCGGGACGGTGCGCAGTGCTCACGCCCCGGCCTTGCGAGAGTGAGCTGCCCGCCGCGGGCCCCGCGCCACCCGCTGCAGTCCCCCGCGGCCCCCAGCCGTCCCCCGCCACCCCGGGCCCGCCACCATGGGGCCTCGGCTCGGGGTCTGGCTGCTGCTGCTGCTCGCCGCCCTCCTGCTCCACGAGGAGCGTAGCCGGGCCGCTGCGAAGGTGAGTCCCCTGCCGGCTCCGCTCCCCAGCGTCCCGCCCTGAGCCCCTCGCGCCGGGAGAAGCCCTTTTGTCCCGCACTCGGAGACGCCCGCCTGTCAGGGGTCGCGCGTGGCATGGCCAGGTGCACTCTCCAGACGAGTATCCGCTGGTAATCCCTGTGGGCTGCGATCGCGCATCCATTACGGAGCCTCCTTTGTTATGGTCTGGGTACGGAAAGTTAGGGAACTGCCCCGGGCCGGGGGAAAGGAGGAGAAGCTTAGCGCGCCCCGTGGCGGGTGACGGTGCCCGGGAGTCGGCGGGATTTGAACCCTCATCACCGGGAGGCTCAGCGACTGGGCGCCTTCACCTGCCCTGAGTGCGCGAGCGAGTTGGGGGCTAGAGCGGTGGACACGCACACCCCACGCTGCTCGGAGCCCCACACGCATGTGTCCGCGAATCGCTTTGGGCGTGTTTCCCGTTGTTTGGAGGCTCTGGTGGCCCAGGCTGAACACTCTGGGCCCTTTGCCTGGAAACAGCTGTGTCTCTGCGTTCCCACGACTTCCCTCCTGCCCAAAGCGCGCTGCACAGCAGCAGTGGGGCTCTTCTGTTCGTCTGGCTTAGAGACGCCACCATTCTCGACTCGTTGCCTTTTATAAATATATTTTAAAAAATTCTAACCACATTTATCTTTGAGTGTGAAACCAAAGTGAAACTCCGTCTCATTGTTCCATGCGCAAATTGTTTTCCTAGTTTTCATTTCCTCTCGTTCTGTGCTTGCCCAGAGGAATCTGGGAGATCGGTTTGCAGGAGCTGAGGCTCCCAGCGCTGGACGGGCCTGGATGGACTGTTGTTGTTCTTTCCTTTTTTCTCCCCCTCAGAGAGAATAAAGACTTGAGCTGTTATTCGGTGCCTTAGCCATATAGTCCCAAAGGCCGAAAAGGTGTGGCTTCTAAACACATACTGCCTTCCCCCCACCTCAAATGCTTAAAAATGATTTTTGCTACTTGCCAGCTTTCCCACACTTACTCTTTTACTGTTTTTTTTTAATCTTGCTTTTGATTTTCTTCTTTTTTAAAAAAATTTGCATCTCTTCTGGAAGAATGGTAGTCACCAACTCCAGTCCACTATCAGTGACAATGGTCCATGCCAGAGTTAACCGGTAGCGTTCACAGGACTCCTGACTGAGAGCTGGTCTCCCTGATGGCAGCTCCTCACTGGATATTAAAGGACTAGTGGTTACATCAGCAATTAACTTCAGGTGGTTTCTCCCAGCCCAGAGTCTCACCAAGCACCATGGCCAGTTATTTAAAACACTCTTCGGTGATGATGACAAAATACTTTCAAAAGAGCAGGCTTGAGAACACTTTATTTTGGTCTAGAAATATTGACCACAAGATTGAACACTTGCAAGGCCAGATTGTTAAGTGTGGTGATGGCAAGTCAGAGAAAGTTCTCTGTTGGGAGATAGGAACTGCTGTTTGGATTTGGATTTCCTGATGGATAATGTTAGCAAAGCAAAGCTAACTGTAAGAACATTCAGGACATTAGAGAGTGAGCCTCTCACTTATGCAAACTCCTGTTCTTATCCGGGAAATGAAACTCATTAATGTTGAGTATGAGATTATTTTACTTCACTGTAAATATTGTCTAAAGCCCAAGTACATTCCTAGCCACTGGCTTTGCTCTACCTCTCAAGGTGTCACAAAATGTTTTGAGAGATCCTACATGTGGGTATCTCCTCTGAGCACCAGTTGACCTAACTGTCATTATACTATATCTCCCTGGGCTTAATTAGAGAGAGAAAAGTGATCAATATGTTTATGACTTTTGGATATACAGGACAATTTATTTAATAATCATATCTGGCTAACTTTTAAATCTGGCTCATTTTTCATGCCATCAACAATATTTTTTGCTTACCTCCTTCCAAAATCAGCTGTTAGGTACACCAAAACACCAAAATAACTTCAATATCGATCCAAGCAAAACGTAATTTAGAAATAGAGTTTGAAGGACAAGATGCTGCGGATGTGTCACGTCCTAATTCAGAAGCCAGTGGGAAGGACTCTTGGCTCAGCTGCTCCTCTGGGTCCACCGAGTCACACTTTACTTGCATTCCCACATCCAAACACCACCTACTGTGTGCCAGGCATGAATCGCACTTATTTTTTTCTATGTGAAAAGCAGTTTGATTTTGTATGTGGCCATGTCTGCTGTGGTGTCATACTGTTCATTTAGTAGTGGATGGATTTTCTAAACCATTGATTTCATCCTGTACTGAACCTACTCCCTACTCCCGCCCCACTGCCCTCCTTACCTTTTCTTTCTTAAGCAAGAAAGGAGGAATAGGGTGCAGGCCTGAGACAGAAATGTACCTGCAATCTCTATGATTGTGAGCATCCTCTGCTCTTGGTCATGCACTTACACTGGGCTGAAAGAATTTCCTTCAGCAGCCTTCAACCCTCCTTTCCCTCTGGTTCTGTGCAATGCTTCTTAACAAATTATTTCTCAGGATCAGAAAAGTGAACTTTCCCCTAAGTGTGGTGATGCCTGCCCAGCAGTACTACCACCTCCTGACTCTAAGTCACTACTCCTAGGACTGAATGACCTAGAGCATAAGCTAAGTGAGAATTCCCATGCAAGAACGGACCATGTTCTACTGGAAATGCAATTTAGATCAGAAGGTTGATTTCTGTTAAGTCCAAACGAGAGTAACATCAACCAGTATGTCCAGAGTGATGTTGGTCCTCATGTTCTTTACATATGGAATTGGTCCAGGGTGCAGGGAAGCACCTCCAAGACCAACTAGAAGATGCAAAGGAGATGAACTAGGTGTGTATAAGTTTGGACTTTCACAGAATCATCAGTGCTATCAATTGGTCACACATACACAGAAAGAGTGCGCTTTAGGGGCAAGAGGATTCTCAATTTTATGTCTGCTTTTAAGCAGATTTGGGGGGACTGGTTGAACCCTATGCCTCAGTTTCCTGGCAGATCTGCCCCTTCTTCACATGGACCCATCTGTTTCTTCCTTTGTTCTACACATGCATGTGGACCACCTCCTTTAGGCCATGCCCCTGCCAGGGAGTGTCACCTACTCTGTCCCCAGGCAGATCACAGCCTGGTAAGAAATACTGAGAAAGAAATAAACAAAACCAGGGAGGGTGAATGCCACAATTAAGAGAAACAAAGCTTTGGGGAACTCAGAGGAAACTTCGGAGAAGACATTCCATCTCTGAAATATGAGGAAGAAATGGGAACTATAAACCCAGGATATTATTTTCACATGCACTGTTATGATATATTACATGCAGAAGGCATGACAATTCTACCTGTCCTTTCTCAAGCCTAAGGGTCTTTGCGTTGAAAGATCACCCTAAAATTCCCTCCTTTGAGATCCTAAGATGTCATTGTTTCTATTATTAACAATCTTGGTAGCTGGACTTTGAACTCAGAGGGTAGAAAGGAACTGGGGCAAGGCCTAGGGGAAGAGTGGTCAGCAGAAGCTCCCAGCCCCACCTGAAGACCAGCATGTGGTCCTTTCCCTTTTTTTGGAGGTGGCAGGTGCACTAGGATCTTTGGAAAGTTGCAGCATGGATGACTGACTCTAGGCAGGGGTGCCTTTAGGAACTGACCCAGAAAACCTACCCTCACTTGGGCAAAGCCATGAGGGAATTCACAAAACCCTACATTATTCATTAACAAGTCTGCTGGCAGATTTCTGGGAACTGGTAAGGATGGTCATAGCAAATGCAGTTATTTAGTTAAGAGCTGGTAAAGATTCTGCGGACAAGTGGAACTCACAAGTGATGCCCTAAACAAATCCTTTTAGACACCTGGAGGGCATCAAGAAGTGAGTAAATCATAACACTTGTTTTGACGAATTATACAATGTTTGTTATAACAATTGTTCCCAACATTGAAAAAGGATTAACCTCATTAAAATGTCTTGCAAGCAGATTTGGTATTCTGAGTTCTGGGGATAGAATAAGCTGAAGCACAATGGAAAGCCTAAAATGATATCGTTAGAGCATTGTTCTTCCTGCTATTCTTAAACAACCACTAAAAAATATCAACTACAGAACAATACAAAAGACAATTCCTACCATTCTTGTGCATACAATGGAGAGGGACATAAACCGGGATGTGTTGTAAGGTTTCTTCTGAGGCATGTGTCACTGTAAGAATGACTTTGGTGCTAATACTTTTGTAGTCTGGGACACAGTGACCTGGTCCCCCTCAGTAGTGCTGGCCCTAATCTGGGATGTGAGTCTATCCAGGTTTTATTTCTATGTGTGGCTTCTCTCTTCTTCCTTCTTTGCATTCTGTTCTCCGCCCTCCCCACCAGGGTCGTCTGTTGCATGACTCCTTGTCACTCCATGGGACATCTCACCATGGCTGTCCTGCTCTGATCTCTAACTGGGCACATAAGTTCAGCACTGAACTTATCTTTCATGCAGGCCCAGTGGCCTTCCTAGCTCTGCCATTGCGTTCATTGGCGTACGGAGCCTGGAGATCATGACTTCCCCTCCAGGACTCCCCTCCCCTCCCTCTTAACCTCCACGTCTGCCCAATCACAGGTCTCTCACTTCTTTCCTGGTGTTTCCCAGAGGCACCTTCAGCTTTCTCTTCCCATGGCTTTCTCTTCCCAGGTCTCCTCGCCTTACGCCAGGATCACCACAAAAGCCACCTGCCCCACCACCCTCCTCTCAGTCCTTGTTCTCTGCACCTTGTGAGGGTTCATTGTTTCCAGATACCTGCTTTGCAACCACACACTTGCTCCGCTCAGGATCTTCTGATGGCCACTGGTGTCTACCCAAGGGTTCCCATCTCTTTGGCATGGCTTTGCGTACCCCTCAGGACATGGCTCCCTCAAATTTATCTGGCCTGTTCCTCACTCTCCTCAACACACAGCCTTGGAAATGTGAGGAAGGACCAGTCTCTATTCGCAGAAGCCACTTTAGTTCTTCCTGCTCTCTCACCTGCAGCGTCTTCTCTCCTTCCCTTTGCTTGCTGTCATTCTCTAGAATCTCTTAAAAGCAGCTCTCAGCTTGCACCTTTTCCATGCAGTCTCCTCTAAAATCAGAGTTCTGATTAATATTGTTAAGTATCTATCTGCATTAAAAAAATCCAGCCTAAATTTCAGTTCTTGTTCTACCACTCGGTAATAGTGTAATCTCTTTGAGCCTCAGTTTCCTCATACATAAAATCAGGATAATGACAGTGTCTAGGGGAACCTTCCAGAGAGGTTGTGCACGTGAAGTCAGCACTCAAAGACATGCTGGTCGTGATTGCTGCCACATGGCTTGGCAATGCATTGTCTCATGTGTGCTGGTTCCAACAACCCCGTCAATTATAAGATGCTTGAGGACATATCTTCTTTTTAAAACACCCCGCTACATCTGGGAGAGTGCCTGACGCACAGGAGGAAATCGTGAATTAATTACTGGTAATTGGTTCTAAAGTTTCTGGCTGCCATGGGCTCAGGATGCCCTGCAGAGTTCTTGTGGGAGCTGCCTGCCACCTCACACCGCCAGCCCTGTTATTATTAGAGAACACAAAGGAAAATAATGTCAAACGAAGGTGTTTCCCCTTAAATTGGAATTTGGAGTAGATATTCCACCACAGACTAAACATGACTTGGAAATATATACAATGCTGAACTTTTTATGTAAATAGTTTATTCCATGGTTTAGTTATAATACTCTTTGTAGAAGCTTTGCTAGATTTGGTTTTTAATCTGCACACTACAAAAACATTTTATTTTATCTGAGTTTTAAAGCTCACTTGATTTGTGGTTAGATAAAAGACAAATGCCAAGTGTCCAAATCAGATATTCAAGTAATATTTTCCATGCCACTTGGGCTTCTGTGCATCTGCTGGTCACATCTCTTACTTGATGAAGGAGAATGATCTAACCTCCTCATCTTCTGTGGCTCTTGGAATGAATATTTTGTTCAGAGTGTGGGAATTACTGTTGTTTATTACCAAATACATACCATGGTGGACCATAGCCATTTCTTTCAGCAATGACCACAGTAAGAGATAGTGCCTGTGAACTGGAAACATCCAATTTGATGTCAGTTGCTATATTCCCATTTCACCAAATACACTGACAGCTGGGGAAGCCATTTGTATATTCACTCATAGAAAGTGTAGCTGACTTAAATGAACATTGTCCAACTCAGCAGAATATCTGGAAACACAGTATTCTTGTATTCGACAATTAAAATGGTTTAAAAGTTTTGTTAAGTTTCTGCTTTAGAAAATTAAGATATTCCTTTATGAAAAACAAAACCCAGTGTTTCCTAGTTGTAACTCTGTTTCAAAAACTACTTCCACAAACTTTTCCCAGCAGCCGTTCCCACACCTGGAGATGAAGATTTAGAAGATAGTGACAGTTAACAACGTGTGTCTTCCTGAAAGATAAATCTTACCTAACACTCATATTTAGTACATGGGGCATTTTTGAAGGTATCAAGTCAGTATTTGTTTCCTGTTTCAGTGTGTTACAGATAAACCCAACGATAACTATTTTGGTATTTTTCCTTAATTTCTATTAAAGAAATAATATTAACATATAATCTAATTAGTGGAAGATTTGGCTACTATTTCTCTAATAATACTTTATTTTTACATATGTTATTTTTATAATATAAAAATCAAAATTTATTGTAAAGTCCACAATTATTCTTTTATGTAACCAATGACTTATTTTTGAGCACAGGAACATTTTTTTTTTACCGTCAAGAGCATCAGCTTTAAATTTTCATTTTTAAATACACGCAACTCTTTTTCCTAATTAGCTTTAATTTTTTTAGTTGTATTTTAGAGTTTTTTAAAGACTACAATAACATTTTAATGCCACAGAATTATTATGGAGTTGTGAGCAATATATTTGCTGCAACCAGACTGAGGAGCCCTGGCAAAAGCAAAGTCTGTTTCTCTAAGAAGCTGGCATTAAAGGGTTGGACATAACACACCATTTTTTGGAAAGACAATTGCAACATTTCAAACACATCTAGAGAGGAGATAGTCCAGGGCCACACCTGCTCTACAGGAGGCGGCAGGTGTCACAGGTAAGCATAGGGGCCCTGGTCTTCCTCATCTGTAAAGTGGGGATGACGATGGCACTTCACGTAGAGAACACTCACGAGGATTAAATGAGCAAATGTGCTGTCTTTGTGCCAGGCACTGATCTGTTTGTTCAATTAAAGGCCAATTTGGAGGATTAACAGCAAAGCAATGATATCGTCAGGGCTTCTTGGGGCTGGAGAGGACCCCACGAAGATCACCCCCACCAGTAGTTGTCAAATATCGAGTTATTAGCTCCATAAAACACCCCCAGAGTTTCTGATCCAGGAGGTGCTGGGTGCACCTGAGAATCTGCATTTCTAACAGGAGAGGCTGATGCTGCGGGTCCAGAGCCCACAGATCTGTCCATTCCCTTCCTTTTACGAGGTGGGCGCAGACATGCCACGCTGGGACGTTAAGTTTGCGCTCAAATCGAAGCCGCACCGTTGCGTGTAAAATGCCCTAGCGGTTTGCATTGTCTTTTTCTCTTGGTGGTTGCTACTACTGCGACAGTTCTAGCTCCAGCCGTGTGATGCAATTCGGAAATTCCGAAGGTCAGATGGGGGGAGGCGAGGGAGGAGGTCCCGGAGCATGCTTGTGGCCTGTCAGGAAGTGGACGCTCATGGATTAACTTGAAGAGGGCTTGGCTGGCCGGAAGTGAGCGCCACTGATACCAGAGCAGGGCCTGGTCCTCTCTGGCCCTCTGCTCTTCCGGAGTTGGGACACGAGGTTTCTCCTGACTGATATACTTTCAGGCAAAGTTTTGCCACCTTTAGTAGCAAGACTTCAAGCGACACACCTGTTGAGGATGGGCAGAGCCCGGCGGGGCTCTTGGTGCTGGTCGCCCAGGCTGAGGCTCCCACCCCACTCATTTCCCGAGGCTTTGGCCACTGGCTGCTGAGGAATTTCTGTTTTGTATCTCTTACCACCAAACCCATTTCCTGGAGATTAAAGACCATTTGAGGTTAGTGGTTTAAAATAACTTCTAAATTTTGGTCAGGAAATGGCCTATAAAATGAAGATAAACTTGCCAAAGGAGGAAAATGGGTCAGTGATGGGAAAAAATACCAGCCATAGTATGGTTAGTTTAGCTCCTGGATCAGATTTATTTTGGATAAATACACAAACCTGGTCCAGAATCAATACTACCCGCTAAAAAACTGGGGGTGACACAGTTCCCATCGCATAGGGTATGCAGCAGCCGTCTTCCTGACTTATCTCGTTGGTAGCTTATCTTTAGCAAACATTTTTTTGCCTGTGAACATTATGCTAACACCAGATGATTTTTATCCATTGTTAAAGCCGGTCTGACCAAATAGCCATTGAGTGCCTTGGTAATAATTAGATTTTGTTTTCCCAGATACTTGAAAATAATAACGTTGTTTTTCTTTATTCTGGAATTCAAGCTTTTAAAACTTTCTTTAAAAATTCTATAATGAATACTTTTTAATTCTTTCTTGTTGACCATAGATATTTTCTCTTCTTTCATGGAGGTTATCATCCATTAATATATTATGACATAACTGACTTTTCTCTTGGCTAGGTCATTCATTTAAAACATTCGTAACTTTGGGCATTGTTTTAGGCTAGAAGCCAAGTTTGTAACCAAAGGCCCATTTTTCTTTTTTATATGAGTGAAAATAAAACAAATAAGGCTAAGAATTCACATAAACACAAAGTCATAGATTGATAGCTCAGTATCTCGCTACTGACATTTAAAATTTGTTCAATAAATACGTGTTGGGCACTCATTCTGAGCTGCAAAATATGCAAGTGGTTAGAATTGTTCTTATGCTTTTTATTCCGATATAGACCCAAGTTAAAGTAGGAATAATTTTAATCATAGTATGATAGATGTTATACTGACAAATTAACACTTGCACTGTTCTCTTTTGGCCCCAAAAGCTTTACATTTTGTTTCTGAAATTCTAGGAAGAGCGCCATACAATTGCAAACTCTGGAGCCAGATGAGATGAGATGAATTCTTGATTTACCAGCAACTAGCTGTTTGACCTTGGGCAATCTTCTTAACTACTCTGTGCTTCAGTTTTCTCATCTGTAAATTAGGGATAATAATATATTCTTTTATGGGATTGTTCTGAAGATAGTACACACCCAATAATATGTGTAAAGCCCACCAGTGACTGCTACATCTTAAGATTTGGTATTGTGAAATAGAGTTGGTCTTCCTCTAGTTTACTGGCATGCAACTCCTAAAATCTGTGGAATCTCCAAACTGATAAGTGTCTTTTGTGTGCTAATGAGTTGACTAGGGACTGGGCTGGTCACTGGAAAGACCAAGGCAGGATTAGAAAGTTGAGACTTTCAGCCCCACCCCCAACCTCCAGGGTGGGGAGAAGGGCTGAAGGTTGAGCTGATCACCCATGACCATTTTTTTTCTTTTTATTTCAAACATATTGGTTACGTGTTATGACTTTGCCTCACCCAAGCCGGGATTAGTGACGTGCCCTCTCCCCATAAAATGCTCACCGCATCCATTAGCTGTGAGTTTACCCTGTGACCATTAATTTAATCGACCACGACTACATAATGACATATCCATAAAAACCCCGAAAGACTGAGGTCTGGGAGCTTCCAGATAGCGTGGCACTCCCAGACAGGGCATGGCGGCTCCGTGCCCTTCCCCTGTACCTCTCCCTAGGCATACATCCGTATCCTTTGTATAATAATAATATGCTTTATAGTAAACCAGTAAACGTAAGTGGCTCCCTGAGTTCTGTGAGCCTTCCTAGCAAATTAATAAAACCCAAGGAGGGAGTCATAGAGACCCCAATTTATAGCCCATGGACAGAAAAATAGGTGTAGTTGGGTCTGAAGTGGGGGCTGTTTTGCAGGGCTGAGCCCTCTGACTGTGGGATCTGATGCCATCTCCAGGTAGATTGAGTCAGAATTGAATCGGGGGAAACCCAGCTGGTGTCTGGAAGAGTTGCCTGCTTGAAGTGTGGGGAAACTACCCACTCATCTGGTGTCAGAAACTTGTTGTGAGAACAGATAAAAAACTTTTTCCTCTCTATATTTTCAGATAAGAGTTCAATAAATGTCAGCTTTTATTATTGATTTTATTATTTTAGATAGTATTTTAGATATTTATTTATTATTGTAAATAAAACTATGTAAGCTAAAAAATATCTTTCTTTACTGCTACTTTTTAAAATGAGATAATCTTCTTGGATAATCCACAAAATATTGGGATTATAATGGTATTTTAACGATTAAATATATATTTTTTTTTTTTGAGACAGAGTCTCACTCTCTTGCCTGGGCTAGAGTGCCATGGCGTCATCCTAGCTCACAGTAACCTCAAACTCCTGGGCTCAAGCGATCCTCCTGCCTCAGCCTCCCAAGTAGCTGGGACTACAGGCATGCGCCACCATGCCCGGCTAATTTTTTCTATTTTTAGTTGTCCAATTGATTTCTTTCTAATTTTAGTAGAGATGGGGTCTTGCTCATGCTCAGGCTGGTCTCGAACTCCTGAGCTCAAACAATCCACCCACCTCGGCCTCCCAGAGAGCTAGGATTACAGGCGTGAGCCACCGTGCCCAGCCTAAATATGTTTTTATTGCATAATTTTTTAGGGTACAATTGTGTCCCTAAAGTATTCCAAGATAGAAAACTGGGCTTTGAAGCATGAAAAGAATAAAATTAGCAAAAACAAATGGAAATGAGACGCAGTGATTTTGTGTAGGAAACGGTAGCATCACCATTAATGGGGAAAGGCTGTAGTTTAATAGCACATCGTGAAAATGGGAATCCCTTTGGAGACCTTTCTCCCTGACCTTGGTCCAGTGAGAAGGTGCATTGCAGAAGTCAGGCAGTGCTGGAGCTCAGCTCAGTTTTGGCATGGGTGTGGGCGGTGGGCGCGGTCTCCCGAAGAGTTTGCTCTCACATTGGAGGGCTGCATCTCTTCTCTGTGGGGTGCCAGGGGTGGGGCTTCCAGGCTTGTACACATTTGCAGCCTAGATCCATTTTAGAGTTCAGCTGAGGGTGAGGTCAGAAAGCCATTTAGTGCGAGAGCCCAAGAGGAAAATCTAAACAAGCTGACAGATTGAAGGTATTTATCTGTTAAAAGGCCTAAAAATGGGCAAGTCACAGACAACTTGATAAAGAGTTTTTCTGCAAAGGTTTGTACATATCTTAGGGAAATGAGTCTGATTTTTACATTTTTAGATTGAAATTAGTATCTATAGGATATTATGGCTTTTGTATATTGTGTTCAGTGAACATAGCTGTCATCAAACCTCATAGATGAAATTTTATATATAATCATATGCACATGTATATATTATATATGCATACCATGCATATGTTTCTTTCATAGAAGAAATAGTATTCATTTATCCATGGAATAAATATTCATTACACCCACTATGTCCCAGGTACTGTTCTAGGCTTGGGAACAAACAGAAAAGAATTGCTGCCCTCAATGATTAGCTATAGAATTAATGCAAACAAATTATCATATTGAACTAGAAATTACTTAAAAAGACATCCCTCTGCTGTTTTAGGGATGTCTCAGCCTCAGAAATTGGTGTCATTAAAAGAGTTGTGACTCTAAAGTAGATAATTGGAGTCCTTTGCTGGAAATAGTACCTACTTTGTGTCTCTAAAGTGCATTTGTGAGACTCACAGACGTTCAGAATTGTTCCGTTTTTAGAAATTTTGAAATACGATGGCTGTCCGGAAAGTATCCAGCTGCTGTTAATATGCGGAGAACAGTATTACGTGGCTGGACACTTTCCGGACAGCCCCACCCCCCGTATCTCGAGAGTGGGAAGTGAGTTAGCTTGATTCTTCTCTCTGCCCTGGGAATTAGGCAGAGTTAGCCCTGGGAAGCACGACTTGGACTTAGGGTGGATGAAGACATCACATGTGGAAATACCAGATGTAGGATGGTAGGGAGCTGCGGAAAGCAAATGTGTTTCTCCACTGTGCGTGACTTCCAGGCGTTTCGATGAGGATGGTGTGTGTCACAACAATAATGGTGCAAGAATATTGTCCTTTGCCTTAAAATTGCGATGCTCTTTGGCCGAGTCGGCAGGACCCTCTGTGGGGAGACGGGAGGCAGAGTGAGGAGGTGCTTTCATAATCAGCAGGACTCACCGCAGACCTCTGCCCCACCCTCCTTCTCTGGACACAGTGGCCATGCTGCCCTGGCCATGGAACTGCACCTCCTGGACAGACTGTCACAATCTTGGTACTGCAGCACTGAGGAATTTGGAGCTGGATTCTCGCAGCTCAACACTCACTTGCACCTGGAGCAGTTCTGGTCACAATTAGCCCTTGAGCCCTTTTCTGTAACTCAAAATTGGAGTCTTGTTGCAAGGACCAGGATTTCCCAGGTTATCTGGGCAAAAGAAATCTAATTTGTGAGTTAGGGATGACTAAATCAGAAACATGAAGACAAGTTGCTGTGCAAATGCTCAGTGGCTTAAAAAAGAACATGCAGGTCAAAGTTGTTGGCAAATTGTCCTGGATAATTGGCACTCCACGCCCCACATTATCCTGTAATGTGGAAAGCTATTAATAAAGGAAAAAATATAGTGTAAAAATCTCTGATGAAATGTGCTATGTTACAGTATCTTTTTGGTGAGAAATAATTGTAGAAATGATCCTTAATTTGATTCCTTAATTGGCAATTCTCTTCTTAAGACAATGCCACTCTCTGACACAACTTATTCTAGTCCTGTATGAGATTTACCTGTGTCATTGGAGCGACTGCAGTATTTACTTGAAAGCTGTGCTTGGAAAAGCAAAAGAGTTAGGGTGAGTTTCTCATTATTATTAGCCTTCCAAGTAGATGCAACAGCCAGTAGCTCGTACAGCCTTTTGCCTCCTCTTCTCACAGAGCTGTGGCGCTTGTGAGAGTCATCGGCTTTCACAGCCTGAAGTTCTTTAGATGCAACAGTTTTACACACCTTTGGTCTTTTAAGCTTTGGAACCTTGCCAATTTGTATGGATGGGCCAAGTCCCTGCCCCCCACTGTGGCAGTCGGGTGGTGGATGAAGCTTTCCTGCAAGGTGACCTCAGATGGAATTCAGCATTTGTCATTAGCTGAAGAGAGTGACTGTGGATTCTTTCAGGGGATGTTCTGAAAAAGTGGTCCAGGTGGGAACTGAGCGCTTTTTGTTTGTTTTTTTAAAATAACAACTGATTTCTTTCTACACTATCCCAGAGTCTACTTATGAGTATGAGGTATGACATCTTTAGCTATTAAGTGACATAAATTACCCAGCTGCTACCTTTGCATGCTGGTGGTAACCCTGGACAGGTTGGATTTCTCCTGACCCTACACAGAGGTAACTGTCTTGATGGTCCACTGATCCTGGTCCACTGATCCTGCCTGGCTCCCAGTAATCATCTGAGTTCCTGTTCCTCTTCCACACCCAGGGGTTGTGCAGGTGGCACTGCCGAGGCCAGGAGCTTGGAGCCCTGGGTGAGAAAACTGCATGGAGGGCACCTAGGAGAGCAGGAGAAGGATCTAAACAACTTCCAGGCGAGCCTTCTTGACATTTCATCCCTATCTTTCGTGATTAAAATAAATTAAGCATGAAAGATGGTTTGGAGTACCCATCCCCAAATTAATAGCTATGAAAGGTTGAGATCAAGAAACTATAGTCTAGACCACAGCGTGGCCCCTTTTTGTGAGGTCTGTGAACCCTTTGACATATGCAAATTTTTACAAGTGTGTGCACAGGGCGTTTTTAAGGAGGCAATGCCTGGAACTTTTATCACCTTCTCAAGGAGATGTATGCCACAGAACATTGGTCTGGAGGGATTTGGTAGCAGATTTTTATAGGAAGATCTGTTGAGAAAGATTTACCAAGGAAGAAGCCCCTGCATTTGGCAGTGGGTAGGAATACAGCTAAATTTGGCAATGGCTCGAAGTGTTGGCTCTCAGCGGCAGGCAGGATGCAGATACTTCTAAGGGTGGTGGGAAAGTCGATCAAGGAAGACAGTCTTGGCAAGCATCAATCTTTTTGTGCAGATGGAATGTTTGTCATTTTCCCCTCTTGATGCCTTTGTGTGTGTGCAAGCCCCGTCTTCTCAGCTGGATTGCAATGTCCTTCTCCACGCCCCTTCAGTGTCCAGCATGGTATCTGAACATCCTTATATAGAATCTATGTTCAATAAGTGTCTGTTAATTGACTAATTGGTTGCCAAGGCCATGCTAGGAAATTTAAATTTGGAGATGCAGCTAGAATTCATTTCTCTGCTGATGGCAGAAGCTGGTAGTTACCGTTACTTAAAGAACCCAGTTCAGAGCTCTTGAAGTGGGAAAGTGGAGAGGAAGGAACCACCAAAGATGCCATCTGGTCATAGGAGAAATGTTTCCACAAACACAAATGGAGAGTGTCTTTATGGAAAGGTGCGCTGGGTGGTGGCAGGTGGTCGGTTCCCTGCTCTGCACATTTACTGAAGCCTGGTGCTCCTGGGCACTCCCAGCGGTGCCCTCATGTGGATGGTGGCTTCCGTGGACAGCCCACTTAGGAGATGGCGTGGCTGAGGCTTCCCACGTGTCCCCACCCAGTCTTAGGAGCCTACAGCAAGTGCTCGGGTGGGAAAAAATGCTGAGGAAGGGAAAAGACAGAATTGAGCCTTTGGAAGGATTTGGTGTAAAATGTAAAGATGGCCAAAGAGACAAGTGGATTGTAACTCTTCGAGCTACTTGGCACCGGTGAACTTGTCCTAGGCAGTGGGTCTGAAACATGGCTTAAGGTCAGGAAGGGAAGCCTCCAGTGTGCTGGGACAGGGTAGGTGGGAGACAGCGATTGTCTGATGCAGAGGGGCCAGCGTGGCGCCAAAGTCTCTGTGTCTCTGCTCCAGCCAGGCACAGCCCAGGGCAATCCCTGTGCAGGTGCACAGGGACCTGCTCCTGTGGGGAGCTCAGTCACCCTTCCGCCTCTGCATGGAGATTGCCTGCCGTTGTTCACTGGCCACTCCTGCCTAGCAAGGGAGACTGGCACTGTGCCCAAGGTCACTGGCAGGGTGAACCTGAAGGTGACAGCAAAAATCCAGGGTGTGGAGAGGGAGTACTGATGGACCACAGCAGGGGAGATGAGGGTTTGGGGTGCGGGTGGGGTCAATGAGCCAGAGGCGACTCCAGAAAGGACTGCGTGGGCCGTGAGCACTGCAGAGGGCCCGCAGGGTGGACGAGTACAGTGCCGTTGGGCTTCCGGTGCCTTCAGCAGTGAGCACGGGCGTGAAGCCGGAGTCTAGGGGGAAGGAAGGAAAGGAATGTCCTGGCTTACGTTACCTTTTAAGGGAAACAGTGTAGTGTAAGCATGTGGGCCATTTAGATGTTCTGATTAAGAGGGTAAATCATCAAAGAAATTATGCCTTGGACAAAAAATTTAAACAGTGCACTGACATTTTAATGATACAACAATGAATGCTACCCAGATCATGTTTCCTCTGAGGAGCTGGGATGAGAGCTGTTAGCTTACGTGGGGCTCACAGGTGCACATGTGAGTAGGTGTAGTCACATCTATAGTCAGACCCAAAACATGAGCTTTAAAAGCCCTTCAACTAGGCCCTAATGAAGTGGGGAAAAAAATCACAAAACCTGCACAGCAGCATGTTCAAATCGCTGAACGTGGAACAGGTAAGAGTCGCCTGTGAAAGGAGCCAGAGCACTGCGGGTGTACTGCGCCCAGCAGCGGCCCGCTGCAGCCAGTCCCTTCCCTTGCACGCCTCTCTTCAAGAGGAGCCCCTGTTACTGCCCCATGAAGGTGTGGAAACGAAGTGCTGATGATCCCTGCCCTGGCGTCGGCCTATCGCGCCCATTTCGGGGACGAGCACAGTTCAGTTGGAAGCCGAGGCAGAAGTGTGATGTTCCCTGGAATCGGCCCTGCAAGTAGCAGCCTGTGACATCTCCTGCTCCTTTACTTGTTGAGTTTTCCACAAAGCAGGAGCCTGAGACATTAGTATCTAGCCCCTGAAGGTGGCTTCCCCATGCAATTTTGTACTTCGACCGAAACACAGTTAAACGTAATTTGCGACATCGCATCTGACGTGGATTGAAATCTTTACATATTCAATACGCGGTTTAACTGCAGTGCCATTCATTTGGAATATCCACGCTATTGTCTTTGGTGAAGAAACACTGATGACAGACTAAGATGTTGGTGAACACAAGACATGCAAAGAGCTTCATGAAAGCGTGGACAAGAAAAGCAGCAGGATGGTGCAGGTGCGGGACCCTGTCCCCACAGAGGAAGTCCGTCGTGAGCTGGTGAGGAGGCCACAGATGCCGGAGA
The DNA here is from genome assembly GCA_963575035.1 of Avahi laniger. Classification (NCBI taxonomy): domain Eukaryota; kingdom Metazoa; phylum Chordata; class Mammalia; order Primates; family Indriidae; genus Avahi; species Avahi laniger. The sequence continues at coordinate 13,131 of CAUYSK010035150.1, read as the reverse complement.
ACAGAAGCGTTGCAGTGGGAAGCGCATCTTCTTGTCCTGGGCAGCTGACGGGCACTGGCCTGGCGCGTAACAGAGCTGGAGCTGGGCGCCCTGCCCTTCACTTCTGGGCTTAGATGGGGGCCATTCAGCCCCTGGTTCGTTGAGACCAGAAACCCCTCTTCCATCCATTGCAACTTAGGAGTCCATCACTGGCCAACGTGAAGATATTTGGAATTGAGGCCGCTGCTGTCCTGGAGCACTCACTGCCCTCAGACCTCCCAGTCCTCTCCACCGAAGCTCTAGGCCCCATTGTGTTGGTCATTTACAAATGGTTCCCGGCCTTGGGGCATGTCACTAACCTGTCCAGGGTTTTACGCAAGGTCATGGAAGAGATGAGAATGGAAAACTAATCTGTTATGCTCAAATTGTCAAAGTTAATTAATGCTCATTATTTTCTTTCAAATGACATTCACGCTTTTGTGATTTTTAAATTTTATCCGTGCAAAAAAAATACCCACACTAAATTGACACAGCAAAGTGGGAACAATTGTGTTGTTTGCTCTACCTTGTGCTTGGATAATCCTTAATTTTGGTTGCAAGAGATAAAATCTTGCTTATCTCTTGAACCATACACTTGTCTAAGAGAGGCAACAGGACTCATACACATTTTCCTATTTCGCCAGCATGATCAAACATGAGCTTTCAGTCTCCTAACAATTCAAGGCTGCAGGAAGGCTTCTTGAGTTCTTAGCTGCTCTTTTCCAAGTATGGAAATAGTTTGCACTTCCTGTGTTGCAGGTGTTGCAGCTCCTACATCAGTCCCTTAAAGGAAACTGTTCTCTTGGAAACCCCTGTGTTGTGTTCTATATGCGCTTCCTATTTGTAAATAGCTCGGAAGCGTGTTTGGTTTTCAACTTCACTTCCTTGAGCTCCTAGCCAAGTGTCCCTGTGCAAGGCCATCCTGGTACATGCTGCCCAAGGAAGCGCAGGCTTCGTTCCTGGTATCGCAGCAGGGCGGGCTTTCTGCTCAAGTGACAGTTCATGATGCCCAGCCCTCTAACCTCTGGAGAAGAGTTCAGTAAATACAATAAGAATCCAAAATGTAAACTCTCCTCATTTTGTTCCATGTTCCAATGGAAAAACCAAGCTCTGGCCCTGGCGATGGTTTCTTGTTTGGGGAGGAAATGGGGCACTTCATAAAGATAAGGTCTTAATAGGACTGCATCCTTTGTAGACATGGAGCAGGGGCATGTAGATTTGCAGTTGCATGTAACAATTTACTCTAGGTGTCTGGCGTGGCTGGCCTTGGGCTTTGAGGTGGGGACCACAGGCTGTGTGGCTTGCAGCTGAGGTGGCGGGAGAGCCTAAAGGAATTCTGTTACTGTGGTTGAACGGCCAGATAGAAACAAGATGTGCAGCAGGAAGAGTACACCCCATTTTGTCCATTGCCTTATTCATTGGCCTTGCAGCCCTTCGGTTTACACCAGGGGCTGCCCGGCGCTCCCTCTCCTCTTCCTAGGTGGGTGGCCTCTGCGTGAAGAAAGATACAAGACATGCGGCACCTCAGCCTCTCTCCACCCTCAGTCTTCATTTTTCCAAATGCCGCTCCTGAATTTTCTGGAGTTTTGTGTTGTTTCCAAACTTGTTTCGAAGAAGAGCTTTGAACTAATATTGTAGAATGCAAAGTGGAATTCTTCCCAGAAACAAAATCTGTTTAACTCTTTCTGTGCAGAGTGGAGGTGCCAAGCAGCTGAGACAGTTGCAAGCGCTCACTCCCTCTTTACCGTGTGGAATTGGAGGTGACCTCGCCTGAGTCCGGGCATCCACGTGATGATGACAGCTGCGTCTCTGCTCTGCTGCCATAGCACAGGCAGGCCAGCATGTCCAAAAGCCATGGCCTGTGGCTTATTCAGTGTTGGGACTTGGGAACAGAGCCTCAGCCAACCTCAGTGCCCCATTTGAGTGAGTCGGCTTCCATCTTTCCCTCCAAGTGTCTGCTCTGTACCCCGGCCGACTGTCTTATGGCCACAGCCCCGTTTTCTGGGGACTCTTCCTCCTTTGCCAGGTGGACATCCTAGAATAACCCACCTCTGCCTCTCTCCCGCCCCCGCCACCTCATCCATCCTCATCCTTGGAGCAGGACCCCTTGCACAGGCCTGGCCCCGACGTCCCACCCCTCCTGCCATGGTCCCTTGTCCCGTTGGTCTCCAACCTTCCTGGTCTGCCCTGCAGCCTCCCCCAGGAACTTCAGGGTGTTCAGACTCCCTCGTGGGAAGGAACTGGATGGTTGTCTGCATGGTCTTGGCTCCATGACCCCATTTCTCCTTCAGTGTCAGGCGAAGGAGGTGTAACTGGTTTCAGCTTTTCCTGTCTGTGTTGCTGGAGCCTCTGAGCCACCGCTGTGCTCAGCCTGGTCACCCTCCCCTCTCCACGGCTGCTTTTCCTTAGGTCATTCTTGTCTCCAGGCCTTGCCCTCCTTCCAGACGCCTCCAGACTCCTTTCTTACTCACTCCAGGTGGTCGATGTTAGCACCTTTGCCCTCTGTGCTAGGAGAGTCTGGGGCAAAATTTAAATTGGACACCATTCACAGAGAGTCTAGCACAAGTCTTGGGACAGAGGATGTGGTCATCGAATGACAGCTTTGTTGGTCAGAGTTCTCAGAGAAACTGAACACACACACATACACACACAAGCATGCGCACACACACATGCACATATAAAGAGATTTTTTATAAGGAACTGGTTAAAATGATCATGGAGGCTGCCAAGTCCCACAATCTTCCCTCTGAAAGCTGGAGACCCAGGAAAGCCGAAGGTGTGCTTTGAAGTCCTAAGGGCTAGAGAGCCAGTGGTGTGGATCCAGTCTGAGTCTGAGGGCCTGAGAGCCCACAGCTCTGAGGGGCAGAGAAGACCAATGTCCCAGCTGAACCATCGGGGAAACCTTTTGGTTTCATTCAGGCTCTCAGTGGATGAGTGAGACCAGCCACACTGGCAGGACATCTACTTTACTCAGAAACATCCGCTCAGACACACACAGAAGGGACATTTAACCACATATCTGGGCATCCCTTGGCCCGATCGAGTTGACATATAAAATTGACAGTCATGGTAGCTTAGGAAAGGGCTATTTCCTTCTAATGGGATCGCTCTGACCCAGCCCTTTCCCTGAGGCAGAGGACAGTGTGGTCTCTAGGAGAACAAGTGGGCAACAAGTATGAACTGCAGCCAAGGAGTCGTGTTTTCTTCCCAGATGTTCAGGGCACAGTGGTCTCCTTGGCACTCGCCTTACCACCCTGATTCAGTGGATACACTGACCAGCCCATGTGTGGCCCTTTTCATACCAAGAGGAGGGTGGAGCTGTACTTCTGTTCCTTAAAAAGGCCTTTTACACAGAAAAGCAGCTATGGAGAGTATTTGTTTGATCTCTTCCTGCCAAATTAGATCCCAGCAAAATCTGGCTGGATTTGTGTTTGGAAGTTTGTATTCATTAATAATGTGCCACCCTCCCATGTATTTTACATAAAGAAATTGGTAGGAAAGATGGCTTTCTACTTCTACATTCTCGAAGGGTGTAACTTACATTTTTCTATTCCTTAAGGGACTGGAGGCTAATATTAGGATATCATGTCGATTTTTCAAGACAATAAACCAAAGGACCTCTGCAGCCTCCAAATCTGACTTGTTGATTTCAGGTTTATGCCCCTAGCCCCGAAATCAGCAAGTATATAATTTGGAAGCTGTAGGGATGGCATTAGTCAGATGTCAGAGACCTGTTTGTGGCTTGTGGATTACCAAATTTCGAATTTTGGCCTTTCCTCCCATCTTAGCTTTGCTCTTGGCAGATGTTTAAGTCAGAGAGATACTGAGAACCTCTAAGGGGGTGACAAGTGAAATTCACCCACCTCTTTTCAGATGATTCTACCAGGGGTGAGCACATCACGTCCAGGCTTGAAATCTGGAGCTCTGGGTGTGCACCTGACTGCAGCAGCAGGATGGACAGGTGTGAAGATGAGCTCTGAAGCCTGCAGAGACCACAGGCATTGGGCCTTCTGCATCCTTCTCCCTCAGACTTGCAGACACCTCTGGTACCCATGTGCAAGTGGGAAGGGCGATTAGGGAGGACAAGTTTCTAGAGCTCTGCTTCCTGCCCGAATCTGCTTCAGAAGAATGTGGGAGGTGCTCCCCCAGGGCAGATGTGGCCCTGAAGGCTGGGTTTCAGTCCCCACCTACCTAGTCCCCAGATGTACTCCATCCTCTATGGCAACCCTGGGGAAGGAGAGCCTTCCCTACTGCACTTCCCATCCTGCCAACATGTGATGACTCTGCCAGCCAACTACAGTGATGAGAGCCTTCAGGTCCATGAGAAGTAACCCTGCAAATGCCACCTAGTGCTGCTGTCCAAGGCCACCCTAATCTGGCCCGAGTCCTGGCTCAGTATATTGGTCATGTGCATGGTGTCCCCAGGTGAACTCACAGATGGCAGGCAGTGTTTGAGGAGAGCTTCTACGTGTATGTGAATGTGCATGTGTGTGTGTGCATGAGTGGGAGCATGTATGTGTGGCCTGTATGTACATGCCTGTGTGTGCATGTGCATGAGGAAGTGTATGAATGCATCTGAACATGTGCGTGTCTGTATGCACACGCACACGTGTGTGGGCAGATGCACGTGTGTGTGAGAGAGTGCGTGCGTGCCTGTGGGGTGCCCAGACACCCTAGCCCTTCCCCTGTGTCTTTCCTGCTGGTTCTTGAGTTTACATGATGGCTCGGGTGCAGTTCACATTCTCATCTCTCTACAGGATCAACATGAACACATTTCATTTTTGGCTTTGATTTCTATTAACTATCAAAAAAATGTATGATTTTAAAACTAGCCGCTGTTGTAAAATCTGCTAGTCTACATCATTCTTCATTTTCTCTAGTCCGTCTCCCTGAAATCTGGTTGATAGCTCATCTTCTCTGAACATACCACATTATTTGACAACATGAAGAATCATATAATTACTCTGCAACCTCTGTTTCCCATGAAAAATTACATCTCCTTCAAACTGAAAACAATAGATTAAATATGGTAAAAAAAAAAAAGGAAAAAGAACTAAATCATAAGCAAGGTAAAGAGAGAGAAAGATACCATTTATTACTTAAAACTGGTTCAAATTCTTATGCCTGGAGCTGAGTGGGCTAGAAGTGACTGGGGTCACTGTCTCTCACTTTTGGTTTGAAATGTTGAGAGGTGTGGAAAGGCTGGAGATGGGCAATTTCCTGGTTTTTAAGATAGAACAAAACGGAATTTCAGAAACCACACATCAGTGAACTTAACATGCAAGACCACATTCTCAGATGGATTTTTTGGCAAAAAGCTTGTGAATGCTTAGACAAAGAGCTTTTGGTGTCTGGAGGCCAACACAGGTGCCCAAAGACAGGTCAGGAGCATAAGTAGATGTAGCAGGTTTTGCTCTTGACAGATAGAACATTTAGGTGGCACCAGGTCATGGCATAGACCCCATGCTTGGAAAAGCCATGCCCAGGGAGTGGGATCCACAGTTACCTGAGAACTCTGCTCAATGACCTTGGCAGGGCCTCAAAATTCTCCCAATTCAGAGCTCCTGGCAGCCACCTTTGATGGGTAGGAGTCGACACTTGAGTTGAAACCTGCTTGCCATTGCTAATCTAAAGGATTTACCTTAGAAGTGAGGGTGGGGTGACTTGGACGGGGGCAGCCATGCCCAAGAAGCCCCAGTAGGAATGAAGATGGAGTTAAGGTGACACAGGTGAACAGGCTGGATTGCATGGCGTATGTGGGAAAGCAAGGCTATCAAGGTCACTATCAACTTACAGTTATGTGCCACATACTCCACATCTGTTACCTGCAGTCTGTGCAATGAGAGCGTCAGGTGGGTAGTCTTATTCCCATTTTATTGATGAGAAAACAGAATCTCAAGGATTTTTCCAGCTAGTATTCAAACTCAGGTCTGTCTGACTCCAAGATCATAGTGTCATCATTGGTATTGTACTGTGTCTCCAGCGTGGTGAGGAATTACAACAGAAGGAGGAATGTCAAATTGTAAACATTTTACACACTAGAAATCAGAGAATCCCTGGTGATTTGTGACCCAGGGGAATATGCAGGTAAAAATCACCTTTAAGAAAGACTGGCTGGGTGACACTGGGCAAGCTAGAGGGATGTGCCACAGGCAGGAACATCACCATAGGGGGCTGTTGTATTTCAGATACAGACTGATCCAGACCCTAACAGGGAAGGTGGCCAAGGGAATGGGGAGGAAATAGTAGATGTTGGGAGCCTTTTGCAGAAAGCGTTGGCCCAACTGCTTGCTGACTCTGTGAAGGGCAAAAGAAGTGGTTGAGTCAATTAAGTTCACTAACCTGTGAGAGGGAACATGACATTCCTGACAGACTGGTAAACTGCCTTAACGTGAGAGAATAAGAAGAGTCTCCTCTTTTGTTAAGATTCTTTGGCTGAGAATAACTAATTGTTCCAGAAAGTAGAGATTTTGATCAAGAGCACGGTGATTTGGGTCTACCCAAGTCTTGACCACTTAGTCTTCTTGAATACTCAATTTACAGATTTTTGATAAAATTGAGTTTTCATATGAACCCACATGGTAAAAATCTAGGCTTCCTACTATTTTTTTTTTAAACTTCCATCTCTACATTATAGCAGGTGATTACTTAACCTTCTTTGATTACAATTTCTGAAAGAATCTGGTGGTTTTTGGCTTCCTGAAAATCTGGGTTTTCCTTTGGCCATTCTCAAGGGGCTAGAGGATTAACTAATGTTTATAACGTATTTTGAAATAATATAAAATGTCCTTGAAGGAGCACAGAGTTCTTTTTGGAACATTAAAAAACGCTCCATATTTCTGTTTCTCACGTTTAGTTTTGGGAAATAACACTTCCAGCTGTAGGAGATGGGGGTCACCCTTCCCGAAGTCTTGTCATCGTGTAGCAATGTTGCTTCTTACAGCTGTTATCCCCAGAGAAGGAGGTTGGAGAGAGCGTCCCACATGTTTGGTGGTGACACAAGCCAATTGATGGTGTCAAGGATGTTGTCGAGGTCTTTCGCCAAAGGATGTTCTGTTTTCTGAAAATGTTTAGAGCAGGACAGTTGTTTTTAAGTCCGAGTGGCTCAAAAATGGGACACATATTTGGGATGGGAAGAAAAGCCCTTTTTTTTACTGTTCGGAAAGAGCTGGGTTACCCCTGAGGCAAAGGAAGTGTAACGTGGCAATCTAAATAGATAATTGAATATAGTGGACACACACAGCTCTAGAGAAAGAAACCTTTAGCCAGATTTTGGGCATATTTTATAAAGTGTATTTATTAGAACAAAGAATAAAAGGCTCATCTTAGAATTTATATTTTTGTATTATCAACATGGTTAGAAGTTCTTAGAATAGGACCAAGATGAGAGAGGCTTACTAGAATATTTTGAAAGGAGGTTTTTAGAGGTAACTTTCTTTTAAAACCAATACACCAAATTCGGTTTTGCAGACATAGGAGCAGGATCGTTCTCTGTCTGTGGAGGTGTGACACATCCAGACCATGCCATGTAATGCGACTAAGCCAAGACAAACTCATGATTTGTGAGCAAGAACTTGAAGATTCTATACAATTCATTTTTAGAATACTTTCTCTTGTAATACAAGCATATAATTGTTTTCATTTTCAATAGCATAATGGTGACTTTGTGATGTGTTCATGAGAATTATGAAATTTGGAATGTGACTTTTATTTTAAGATGTTGAGGGAACTCCTAAAGGCATTTCACTTTTGACCTTTATATGAAATCTGTGGTTGACCATGGCTGGGTAATGGGCTCCAAGTGTGCGTTTTTGTTGTGTCTGAAAATCTGGATGTTCTGTGCAGCGCGGATGTGATCAACATGCAGCAAACCAGGGGCCGGGGAAGTGCCTGGTGTTGGCTTGTTGAACAAGTTAACACATAGTATTTCAGTTCTTTTAAAAACTAACTTTAAAAAATACTGAGTTCTTTATGCCTAGTTCTTTCCATCCTTCAGAAATAAAAGTGACCTCCAAATTGGAAAGGATAATTGCCAGTAGAAACAGACAGAAATATTAATAAGGCGGAGAAAGACAGGACAGGGATATCAGAAAGGGAGAATCAAAGAGAATTAGGTAATGTGCGAAGACCAGAATTTGCAGAAGACAAAGCAGGTGCGATGTAGACGCTCTTTGGAGGCATCTGGCAGGTGGTGTCAGGACTTAGGAAAGACAATGGACGCAGAGGGAGGGCACCAGCTTTCTCGATGGCAGCCCAGGGAAGACAGGCCAGGGATGCCCATGAGAGATTCACACAATAATAGTGCAAAGAGAATGTGGAGAATGAAAGAGGACAGTACAAATGGGCACGGGTTAGAAAGTTGAACAAGAATAGCAAAACTGGGAAAACCATCTGAAGGAAATCATGTTCAATGCTTCTGTTTGGCTGATTTTGGATGCTAGGAAGTCTTCTCCTGTAAGAAAAGACATGCATGGTAAGAATTCGGCTTGTGTTGGTTTCCTCTTATAACCTATAGGTGCGTGTAGTGCTCAGAATCCCAAAAAGAATAGATTGGAGGTGTCCAGCACACATCTAGGATATGTGGAACTGAATTTAAAAATGTGTTACATGGTTTGCACACTCTGGAATTTATAATCTACCTGGAAAGGCGAGTTCTTTAGATGATATCACAATATACCAACCTGAGTGTTCTGTGAGTTGGGAGAATGACACCACATCGTGGGGAGGAGCGGAAGTGGGAGGCATCACAGATAAGGGCACAGAGCGGAATTAAACTCCAGGAGTGGAATATACAGTGTGGAATTAAACTGTAGAAAACCTGACCATCTATGGGGAATGTGTGTGGGTCATAAGAAGCAAAAACATGTCAGATATACAGGGAGACAGCTTTGTAACAAAAGAGGGCTCTAGTGTATATAAGAAAAGGTTGGTTAGGTAAATGCAAAAAGATGAGTACAAAGCAAAGTATTTAGAAACAATAAAAATAGTAGAACTATTGAGAGCACCTGATTTGAAATACTTCAGGAGAGCGTGGATACTGGAAAGCACTTTACCGCACGTTACACGGAGCAGCTGTTCAGGGCGAACGTGGAAGGAGGAAGAGACGGAAGTTGGTGGTGATGGCAAAGATCAGCATGTCAGTTGTTCCGCAATAGCGCACACAGGATCTGCAGCTGGCGCAGGACGTAACCGCGGGAGTGGAGGGGAGACTTTTAAAGGTCAAGGTTGGATGACAGTAAAAGAAAAGGAAGTAGAAGATGGAGAAGAATGAAATAATGTCTGATGTGGTGCAAAGGGAAATAAAAAGAAATGGAATTTAGAAACCAAAATAACCATCTGAGCGGTAGAAAGTGGCATCTGTATTTTGGTAAAAGAAAATTTTCCTTTCCTGGTACAAAAAGAGTTGGCTCCCTGATTTTATTGAATAATTTATGGTTTTAAGACTTGAAAACAAATTGTATTGGACTATTATCCTACTTGAAGCCAGATAACAAGGTGTTTGTGAGAACATGATTACAAAAAAGCAATAGAAGAATAAGTGAGTTTAAAGCCATTTGTTTAAAAAAAAGAGCTAGTTAGGTAAATGCTGAAAAGTGCGTACAAAGCGAAGTATTTACAAGCAATAAAAACAGTAGGGCTGTTGAGAGCGCCTGTGGCCTAAGTGGAAACATTCGAGTGGACGTGGAAGAACGTGGGTGCTGGGGAGCTCTGTGTGCAGCGCACGGCGACGGTGGCCGGCGGGACCAGACAGGGCGAGGGGTTCACTATGGGCCGGGATGAGAGGGAAGGGATTTTACAGGGCAGGACATGATTTTTAGGTTCGAGAAAAATTTTAAAAAAGCAAGTGGAATGCCTCTGAGCTGCTGAAACATATAAGGCAGCAAATGTGTAACCAACATTCCAATGCTAGATGGGCAGATTGAGAAAGTGCTCGCCTCGGGTGAAGTGTGTGTGGGCTGCGAGCCTGTTCATGCCCCGACGACCACCTTCCCCCAGTAAGAGCTGCGGCCTTTGCGAGTCCAAGGAATATACAGAAAGTAAAGGGGAGGAATTGAAGGACGTGAAGAAGTCAGCTATGAAACCCATCACAAGTGTATTTGTTGGGCATTTACTATGTGCAGATAATGAGGATTTTTTTTTGGCTGGAAAATGTTTTTTAAAAAGAATTTGAAGTTAGTACTTAATACTTTATTGTTATATATTGAATGATCAAATGAACAAATGAATGAATTAGAGATGAATGAATGAAAAGAGAGCACACCCAAAGGAAATATCAGGAAAGTGCTTTCATAAACCATTCGAATGAGCACAGAGTACTATATCAAGCATGATGCTTTCAAATTGTAGACAAATACATGGATATTTCCAAACTCCAGGTCATATAAATGAAAGTGAAATGAGGGAGAAGGAATAGGAGAATGCAAAGAGAATAAAAATCTCAGATGGGTTCATAAAAATTCTGTTAATAAATTCTGGAAAAATCTAAATGGAAAATAGCATTAGGAAAGAAGAGAGAGAGGAAAATATAAAACTCCAGTCAATGTAGACACTGTCTCTTTGAAAAGCACTTTACCTTTTATTATAATATAAATCTAGTTTTTGTTGCACTATCATTTATATCCATCTGCCACGATTGTAAGTGGCTCTGTTGAAACTTACTGGTTTAAGTTCGTTTGGGTTATTGGGAGAAAATGTTATTTTAAATAATATAGGTACTTTTCAGTGAAGAGGGCTGGAAATGAAAAAACTAGAGTTCTATTTCTGATAGTTTTAAAAGAAAAAAAAGGCACAGATAAGTATGAAAGAATTTTCTAAAAGATTCCATCAAATACAATAATGCTAGGATGGGTTACCCAATAATTAATTGTAAAAGATGATATGGCAGTTAAGGGGAAATGAAGCCAAATGGATATTGAGAAATCCTCAGAAAATAGCATTGCTTGTTTGAAGTGAGGGTGAAATTTAACTTACTCAACATGCAAGACTAAGGAAGATATGAGGGAGGGAAGGACAAAATACGGCCAAGGGTCAACTATGCAAAGGACGGCCTGGATTAGGCAGAACTGGACTGAAATGTCTGCTTACCGGGGGTTGAGAGTGGAGTGCAGACGCCGGGGTTCTGGGTGCGGCTGCAGTGCATAGCTGAGGCAAGAAAGGATTGCCTTGCAGGGACCCTGGGCGCTAAGTTATCGCCGCACCTCTGCAGGAAGGATTAGTATATTAATTAATTTGAAAACATGTTGAAAAGATGTTCAGAAAAGATGAGTCATCACATCAGAAATTTCAGGAAAGACAAACTGAAGAAAACAAAGAATGATGTAGAATAGAAAATTTTATGTCAACAGCTAGTTTTTAAAGATGTATTTGTTATGTGATGTTTTACAGAAATGGCTAGTAAAAAATGAAATGTCTTAACATTGCTAATACAGAAATATGAGGATATAAATAGTTTAGAGAATGCATGAATGCCTTGGAATATAGCTCCAGGGCAACATTCCAGTAACTATCTGGTAAGATTTATTGGAATGCAAATTTTGATAATTTAAGCTCAATTGATACACTTGTCAATTGATCATCTAAACTGGAGTTCAAAAACCCAGATGTCAGGTAAATTAAGTAGGAGTGGACAGCTTTGTGAGAGCACCTACATCCCAGCCAAAGGAGCCCAAGGTGGTCCTGCCTTTAAAGGTCTGGAAAGGAATTAGAAGCCTAGGGTCTCTATTTTAAAATATTCATTCAAAAAATTCTAAGATATAGTGCAGGCCTAGCAAGACACGTCTATAGGCCGAATCCAGTTTGCAATCTCTGTTCCAAATTTAGAGCACTGGATGTCTGTATTGCAGGGTTTTGAACTGTGTTGAGTGGATTGCACATAAATCCACAGAATTAGAATTGCTACACAGAGCAGGAGACCTGGATCTTTTTGTTCCGATTGGTTGGTATGGAACACCCATACCAGTGGTTAGATGTTTAGAACATTATTCTGCATTTGCTCAGAACATTTACATCTTAATAGGATGTATAGTGATCGATACTAATAAATTAATTGTTCCGATGATATTTGGGTCATTTTGTATTAAATATCAGACAAAAATTTCGAAACCTCATACAACCTGTACAGAGATGCTCAGGGTGTGGTGAGGCCTCCGCAGAGGAGAGGCATTTGGCACGGTGATCATCAGTCCTGAAGGCCAGGGTGGGTTCCTCAGGGGCTGGACCAGGGCTTCGTCAACAGCTGCAGTAATTTACTGAACCATGGCGCTGGAAAGAAAAGGACAAAATATTTGAATCAACAATAAAACAATCATGCAGATGTTTTCTTAAGTGCTGCTGACTGTTTCACAATTTGGGGTCTTACATATGCAGTGTGCTTTTTTCATTTTTTCCTTTTTAATGGACTTTTTTTAAAGAGCAGTTTTAGGTTCACAGCAAAGTTGAGCAGGAGGTACACAGAGCTCCCACATACCCCTCACCCCCCACCGGCACAGCCTCCCCCGTTATCAACATCCCCCTCCGCAGTGTCTATTTTTTATGATCGATGAATCTACATTGACACATCGTCATCACTCAAAGTCCTTAGTTACATTAGGGTTCACTCTTGGTGCTGTTCATGTGCAGATTTTTGTGTGGGAGTAAGTTTTGTACTCATTTGGGTAAATACTAAAGAGTGTGATCGCTGGATCATATGATAAGTATGTTTAGGTTTATAAGAAGCTTCCAAACTGGCCTCACCATTTTGCATTTCTACCAGCAATGAATGAGAATTCCTGTTGCTGCACATCCTCACCAGCATTTGATATTGTCAGTGTTCTGGATTTTGGCCATTTTAATAGGTGTGCAGTGTATCTTGTTTTGATTTGCATTTTTCTGATAACATATGATGTGGAACATCTTTTCATATACTTATTTTCAACCTGTATGTCTCCTTTAGTGAAATGGCTGTTAAGGGATTTGGCTCATTTTTTTTTTTAATTTTTTTTAATTTATTTCAGCATATTATGGGGGTACAGATGTTTCTGTTACATATGTTGCCCTTGCCCCCACCTCCCTCCCTAAGTCCGAGTTTCAATTATGTCCATCATTTGGGTGGTGCACATTGCACTCTTTGTGCAT